>JAKWJD010001755.1:19849051-20100403 GCA_027705065.1 Solanum peruvianum
CTGTATCTTTTTATCGATATTGTTTAATATGGTCTCACTAACCAGTCATAACAACTGAAGATTTCTATGACTATCATATATACACTATCTTAAATAATATTATTAGGAGCAACTTTCACATTTAGTAAGCATAAAAATCATATTTGTATGTTATAGTTGTAGTTTGCATATTCGTGCTCTATAGAAAACTTCATGTTTGCTATGGAATATCATATTGCATATATCATTGGGGACATCAGAATACAAATTATTCAATCTAGAAGCCTAGTTCAATTTCAAAATAACTACCCCAAAAATGTTTCTAAAATAATTAATTAGTATCATGCAATTGTTGTTAATCAAGAAATTAAGAAATGAGAGTACGAAACAAATCGAGCTGAGAGGATTGGGGAGAGAAAGTTGAGGGAATAGGAAAGAATTGGGTAATATTTTATTTTTCCCCTATGTATATATTCTGGTTCCTGATCTCCCGCTTTAGCAGGAGGTCCCTAGTGGAAGACTTTATAAAGTTAAATACGTTCGATCCTTGTGTGTTGCCTCAAAGATCTTTATAGTCTTGGGGATAGTGCCTCTTAGCGTGTTAATTGATTGAAAAGTCACGATTTGTCGTGATTGCACAATAGACCCATTTTCTAATGTTGAAGTAAATTGAATGTGGTCTGTGAGGTCCTATGCACTAGTCATTCATGGACGAACGAGGGGTAAATTGATATCTAGTGTAACGATCGAACCATTGTTATTTAGGGGAAGCAAAATCAGAGAAAAATTTGGGCCCTTGTCCCACCATAACGGGTCAGATGCCCTAGGGCGATGACACCAATGTGGGGTAAGTTAGCGTCAGGGCGGGATAGGCGAGGCAGAGCGTAAATACGAGTAATTTTTTTTCTACATCTTCCTTAAATACCTAAATAAGTCGTTAAAAAACACCCTAGAAACCTCAGAAAGACTATTGTACGCTTGGGAAGGAAGAAGAAGGAGATTTCTAGCGTGAGGAAGGAAAAATCTTGAGAATTCTTGGCTAAATTCACCATCGCGAGCCCGGAAGACCGAAAACAAAGTCATAAACTATGTGCAAGTGCTTGGCGCCCAGGTAGGCTAGGTTTTATGAATTGAGTAGTTTAAAATCTGTGCTCATTGTGTAATATATGTAAATTGATGATAGTATTATGTGTATGCCTTTGTGCACCGAATGATTATGATTCAATCCTAGAAAGAAGCCTTAGGAGATGAATTAGGGTTGAGTATGGTCGAGTTAGGGTTTGCATGTATGCGTGACGAGTAACCCTTGTAGGTGATGGTTGTGATTCTATGATTGTGTGATGTATGTTTGTTCTCGCTTCATTATGATACTTGTATGCATATAAATGTTTCACTATTGATCACACTTGTTGCAAATGGGATAGGCGAATGATTATATGTATAAATCACTTCTTGATTCTATGACTTGAGAGTATACTTGTGTTTGTGATTGTTGTATGTTGATGTGTGTCGAATTGTCATGTTGTGCCTTGTTATGGCATAACTAATTGGGCTTGAATTTCTACATTCCGGCATAACTAATTTGGGATTGGATTGCCACATTTCGATAAAAAAAATGGGATAGGATTTCCATACTCTGGCATAACTATGTGCTCGGGTACCACGTTTCTGTATGCTAACAGTTTGGGTTTGAGTTCCATGAAAGGATCAACTACTTGATATAATTGCGTAGTTGAGGAATGTGAAATATGTTGTTGTTCCTCATGCCAATGTTATTGTATATGTTCTATATATGCATGTGATGATATGGTTGTGTTAGAGTTATATATGTTGCACTTAGTGGGTAAAAATGATATGACTATTTATATTTGATGTCCTTGTGTTGAGCGAAATTGTGGGGTATAGTGGAAGGGCAAAGGGTTCAAGGGACGAGTAATGGATAGCAAAGGTTGTTCGTGTGTTTGTAATTATGAAAGAGGAGTAGAGGTAGCGTATGTGATGAAATATGTTAGGTGGGTCTCACCTTAGTGGTAACGAAGTAATTGTAGTGTATTATGTGACCATGTTTGGGTAATGTGGCTAGGAAGTGAGAGTTTGCAGTGAGCGGTTAGTTGGATTGTTCCTGCATGTAATTGGGGTTTTTTAATGAGTTAAAATGGTTAGACTATGATCAAGAACCTTGTGAGTAAGTTGTTTGGGAAGGTGGAGAAGCGGGTGACTTATTTCGAGATCTTTCTAGTCTTTTCTTATGTTATGTGGTGGACGTCAAGTTGACCGATGATACCTACTAGTACGTGTGTTTTTTCTGATCGGCACAATGGGTTGGATCGTGACATTAATATATCTAACTAAGATAGTTAGATAAATATATTCGGTAGAAGAGGTTAAAAAACAAATGTAGCACCTCAAGTTACTTTTCACCAGTATGAGAATGAATGTCTCACCTTAATTGTACTCACACTTTTCAAAAAGATCAATAATATATTATATTGTAGTTAAATTTTTTCTCAATTGATAAAATATTATTTAATTTGGTAATTATGAAATTTGAACAAAAGAATATTACATGTATTACTCTCTTCTTTCTTTTTTATTTGTTTACTGTGGGCGTCACGTCTATAAACAATAACTAGTATATGTACCCGCACATTGCGCGGATATAATATAATAATAAAAAATAATAAGGTATATTTTATATATGAAAAAAAATAAAAACATAAATAAATTAAACAATTAATTAAATGTAAAATAATATACTATACTTTGAATCAAACTAAAAGGTTGTTATGTGATCCTAACAGCAATGATTTTATAATTTTTATGCTAAAAAATAATCTAATTATATTAAAATACATCTATATTAATATAATAAAGTATTATGCGTGTGAAATAATTCATTCGTCTCATATTAATCGATTAATATTCAGTTTGACTAATAATTTGCTATAGTGTTTTCATCAAAATAATTTGTGGTTTTGTGGTTCAGACATCTAAGTTTTACAATTCTTTGAATCAACATAAGTTATTTAAATTTACAAATTAGATATAATAAAATATATGGGAGTCATTACATTTGTCACATATTTGTTGATCAATATTAATTTTATACGATAACTAAAAACATAAATAAGATTATTTTTCTAAATTATGCCTTAAAATACTTCATTTGGATTATATAAATAAATATGAATACTTTCATAAATAAAATTAAGTGCTAGAATAGTAAAAAAATTATTAAAGTTTTATTAATTTAGTAATGTAATCAACTAATATAATTACTTATATTTAGATTTTTATATATTAATATGCAACAATTAATTTTCGTAAAAATTAAAAAACAATCCATATGTCCATTTTTAATTATTATGTTTTTTATAATAGTAAAACATAATAATTTTGACTAACAATTTGTGTTATATTTTTTTTATAATATTAATATACAAATAATGAATATTTATATTGCTTTTCGTTAAATAAATTTTGTAATATATAAACTTTTTCTTAAAATATTAAACTAATATAACCTTAGTTTAATTTGATAAGTGGTCAATAAGTTTGTAAAAATAAAAAAACAATTACATAATTACAAAGGTATTAAATGGAGGAAGTATAAGTTATGTTTAAAAAAAACATTTAACAATTAAAAGTTGAAGAAGGATGTATAAAATGGAAGAAGTAAAATAAATGAATACAACTTTTAGGTACATTGAATATTGTTCCTTGATTGTAAGATTCAATGTATGCACACATCTCAATAATATAATTTTTTATTTATTTATTTTTAATCAAGTAAAATGTATATTTTATTTGAAATAAGAAAAAGACATAAATTACCTCCTGAACTTGTACCGAAAAGACAGTTATACACTCAATTAATTTCAACGACCTATTACACACCTAATCTTGTTCAAAGTAATATTAATACCCCATTACGAAGACAATCCCAGTTCTATAAAAAAAAGTGTTGACACGCATATTCACATATAAATAATATTTTTTTAATTTTTAAAACCTTTAGCGCTTGATATTTTTTTTTAACTTTTCGAAAAGAATATTTGGGCATTTTCCTCCTCTCATCATAATTTTCTCTTTTCAAATATATTCTTCTTCATCTCCATTGTTCATAAATTGATGGGAAAAATAAAAATTTGAAGAGAAAATAGGAGTCAATAAGTCAATTATGAAGTTGAGAGATGTTGGTGGAGGTGATAGGTGATGGACAACACCATTGTCCATTGTTGCTAGTGGAATAAATAAAATTTTTCAGATCTGTAAAAAAAATTAAAAATCTTGATAACCAATATGTAAATCAAGCATTTCATTAGTATTCTTTGTGGGTAATGATTAATCAAATACTCTATGATGATTTGAGACATAGAAATAACATTGTGCTGATTGTAGGTTGTGCTCTGGCGAGAATAGAGAATACAAAGATGGAGAAATCACTTTCTTCGATAAACTTTTGATAAATTTGAGCAATATAATCATGAATTTTATACATAAATGTTATATATTCAGTTGAAATTTATTTTTCGTAATCTTCTCCGATGAATCCACCGGCAATTTAAACCGAAAATCATGAATTTAAAGTAAAAGTTATTAACTTTTCTTTTGAATTCATCATATTCTCTACTCCTTTCTAATTCTTTTTACATGTTTCTCTTTTAAAATAAAGTGTTGGATGTGCTTCCATCAATCAATCAATGGTGACAAATCAAGTGATTCCTAGGAAGAAGAAGAACTAAAAATTAAGAAAGATGTGAATGCTTTAAAGAAAGTGGGGCCACCAATAAAAAGATAAAAAAGAAAAATGTTTGAAATAATTGATATATTCAAAATTGTAATATATAATTGTATAATGACCAATAAAATAGTGTCATATGTTCAAATTTTTCATTCTAACATATATTTTTTTTCATCTCACACACCTTAAAGAAGGTGAGTATACTTTCTTTGTCATGTCACATTCTGAGGGTTTTAATATCACTTTAAAAAAGATTGGGTGAGTGGTCACCGAAATAGTTTAAGCGTATAACTGACTTTTCGGTATAAGTTTAAGAAGGAATTTATGTCTTTTCCCATTTGAAAAATAAATATCCACATAAATATTAAAAACAAATAATTTTATGAGAAATAATAGACAATATTTTAAATTTATTTTAATTACACTATAAAGTAGCTTTGTGGTCCAAACATCTAAGTTTTTACATTTTTTAATAAACATAAGTTATTTATATTTAAAAATTAGATATAATAAAATATTAATTTTATACGATCACTAAAAACATAAATAAGATTATTTTTCTAAATCATGCCTTAAAATACTGCATGAGAATTATACAAATAAATATGAATACTTTCATAAATAAAATTAAGTGCTAGAATAGTAAAAAAATTATTAAAGTTTTATTAATTTAGTAATGTGATCAACTAATATAATTACATATATATTTAGATTTTTATGTATTAATAGGCAACAATTATATTTCATAAAAATTAAAAAACAATTCATATATCCATTGTTATTGTTTGTTTTCTGTAATAGTAAAACATAAATTTGACTAACAATTTGTGTTATATTTTTTTTTATAATATTAATATGCAAATAATGAATATTTATATTGCTTTTCGTTAAATAAATTTTGTTATATATAAACTTTTTTCTTAACATATTAAACTAATATAACCTTAGTTTAATTTGATAAGTTGTCAATAATTTTGTAAAAATAAAAATAACAATTACATAATTACGGAGGTATAAAATGGAGGAAGTATCTTAAGTTTAAAAAACTACATTTAACAACTAAATGTTGAAGAAGGATGTATAAAATGGAAGAAGTAAAATAATGAATACAACTTTTTAGGTATTGAATATTGTGCTTGATTGTAAGATTTCAATATATGCACACATCTCAATAATTTAATCTTTCTTTTAATTATTTTTAATCAAGCAAAATGTATATTTTATTTGAAATAAAGAAAAACCATAAATTATCACCTGAACTTGTACCGAAAAGGCAGATTTCGAAGACAATCTCAGTTCTGTAAAAAAAAGTGTTGTACACGCGTTTTTACATATAAGTAATATTTTTTTAAAAAAAAATAATTTATCGATTGATATTTTTTTAAACTTTTCAAAAAGAATATTTGGGCATCTTCCTCCTCTTATCATACTTTTCTCTTTTAAAATATATTCTTCTTCATCTCCATTGTTCATAAATTGAAGGGAAAAATAAAACTTTGAAGAGAAAATAGGAGTCAATAAGTCAATTATGAAGTTGAGAGATGTTGGCGGAGGCGATAGGCGATGGACAACACCATTGTCCATTGTTGCCAATGGAACAAACAAAAATTTTCAGATCTGTAAAATTCTTTAAAAATCTTGATAACCAAAATGTAAATCAAGCATTTCATTAGTATTCTTTGTGGGTACTGATTAATTAAATATGCTATGATGACTTGAGACATAAAAATGACATTGAGGTATTGCAGGTTGTGTAGAGAAGACAAAGATGGAGAAGTCACTTTCTTCAATAAATATATGATTAATTTGGGCAATATAATCATGAATTTTATGCATAAATGTTATAAGATTTTCAGTTGAAATCATTATCTTTCTCGTAATTATTTTTCGTTAATCTTCTCCGATGAATCCTCCGTCAAGTTTTAACAGAAAATCATGAATTTAAAGTTTAAAATTATTAACTTTTCTTTTGAAGTCATCATATTCTCTACTCCTTACAATTTTTTTTACATGTTCCTCTTTTAAAATAAAGTGTTGGATGTGCTTCCATCAAACAATCAATGGTGACAAATTTAGTGATTCCTAAGAAGAAGAAGAAGAACTAAAATTAAGAAAGATGTGAATGCTTTAAACAAAGTGGGGCCACCAAAAAAAGATTAAAAAAGAAAAAAGTTTGAAATAATTGATATACTCAAAATTGTAATATATAATTGTATAATGACCAATAAAATAGTGTCATATATTCAAATTTTTCATTCTAACATATATTTTTTTCTTCTCACACACCTTAAAGAAGGTGAATATACTTTCTTTGTCATTTCACATTCTGAGGGGGTATTAATATCACTTTAAAAAATATTAGGTGAGCAATAGATCACCGAAATAGTTTAAGCGTGTAACTGACTTTTCGGTATAAGTTAAGGAGGAATTTATGTCTTTTCCAATTTGAAAGATAAATATCCACATAAATTTAAAAAACAAATAATCTTATGAAAAATAATAGACAATATTTTGAATTTATTTTAATTACACTATAAAGTAATTTTGTGGTTCAAACATCTAGGTTTTTATAATTTTCATAATAAACATAAGTTATTTATATTTAAAGATTAAATATACTAAAATATTGTATATGTGAGTTATTACATTTGTCACATATTAGATAATCAATATCAATTTTATACAATAATTAAAAACAAAAATTAAGATTATTTTCTAAATCATGCCTTAAAATACTTCATGTGAATTATATAAATAAATATGAATAATTTCATAATAAAATTAAGTGCAAGAATAGTTAAAAAAATTATTAAAGTTTTATTGATTTAGTAATGTGATCAATTAATATAAATTATTATATTTAGATATTTATATATTAATATGCAACAATTATATTTTCATAAAAATTAAAAAATAGTCCATATGTCCATTTTTAATTGTCGTATTTTTTTTATAGTAAAACATAAGAATATTGACTATCAATTTGTGTAATATTTTTTTAATATTAATATTCAAGTAATGACTATTTTTATTGCTTTTCGTTAAATTAATTTTGTAATATATAAACTTTTTTCTTAAAATATTAAATCAATTTGATAAGTGGTCAATAATTTTGTAAAAATAAAAATAACAAATACAAATTGACAGAGGTATAACATGGAGGAAGTATAATTTAAGTTTTAAGAAACTAAATTTAACAATTAAATGTTGAAGAAGGATGTATATGTGCTACGTTGCTGAGGCTCACAATAATTTTAAGTTCATATGTTAATATTGGAAATCTCACCCAATGCAGTATACATTTTATATGTTCTTTCTCTGAGAAAAAAAAAAGAAATGTTCTTCATGTGGATGGAGGGGGGTCTACCAGTATTTATACTCGTTTATCTATTTTTGCAAGTAATGTGTATAATTTTAAAGCATTCTATCTATGATGGAGAGTGATGAAAAATAATTATTAATCCTTATTTGTGTAGTTGTCTTTTGGTACTATGTATGTTGTGCAATTTAAAATTTATCTTAATTGAAGATTTGATTCAAGATAATACAATCATATGATATATTACTGTATCTCTGTTGAGTTAATATGTTTTATAATGTCCACTTGAAGGTTAATTATTGGAAGACATATTTCCTGCAAACATATTGATTGCAAAGATAATAGCTCTATATGGAACACTTGAGGTTAGTATCTATTTATTATTTTAGCATTATTCATTATTATTTGTATTCAAAATATTGTTATTTAAGCTATTTGATATTTTTGTAAGGATGTTTAAATAATGATTCGATATGTAATTTTTGTTTTATAATGGGAAGGAGGATAAAATCATTGGTTCTATTTAGTTAACTTGTACAGTAATACTCATTTATTTTATGTTGTTAGGATTAATTGAAAGGGTAGAAATTGAATTTTGTGTATTTTAAAAATGAGTACTTTCTTAATCTTTGATTTAGTATTACCTACTATTTAATTTAAATTGGTTATCATATTACTTTATTTTTATTTTCTCATTGATATGTTAGTTTTGCATGATTTTTTTTTTTTTTAATGATCCTAGGGTCTATTAAAGAAAATACATTTTTTGTTGTTGTAACATGTTTGTCAATACGTATTCCTTTATGAACATACAAATTTTTTGTCCCTCTCGTTGTTACTATCAAATTTGTGTTGTGTTTTTTCTTATTTCTATGAAAATTCTGATTTAATTTGATATACATCTATTTTTTTTAAAATAGTTATTAATTTGAAAGAGATGACGGATTCCGAAACAATGTAGTGCTAATAGGATTTGGTTTATAATGAATTTGTAGCAATTAAAAAACAGAATGTTATTTATTTCTACCTCTATAAGGTAATTTCATGGAATTCCTTCATACAGGTAATTTTTGTTGATTGTTCAAGGTTATTGTTTTTGAACAATCATCATAATTTTCTAAATTAAAAATTATCAGTAAGTCAATGGCAAAATTTATAAAAGAATATGTATGAAACTTAATAATATGTATGAATGACCATATATTATTATGAATGATTTTTTGTAAGAAGCATACATGTGGATTAAGCATAATCATAATAGACTATAAATATAAAAATTTATTAGATATTAACTTTAGTTTTTGTCATGTTGGAATATATGTAAGTTTATAGGTCCATTAGATTAATGTTTAATTAGTTCAAACTTTCTTTTGAGTGATATCATTTTTATTAATTAACAATGACATTTATATTTTTGTTATATGAGAAAATTATTGCTTGTATGTTAGTTAAAAATTTAATGATTGGGTATTTAATTGTGTTTTTCAAAGGAAGGAAGATTCAATCAATAATTTTTTTCGAACCGATTTAGTTAACTGGTATAGTAATATTTCTTTTTAATTCTATGATTTGCTAATAGGTTAGGAATTGAGTGTGTGTGATTTTAAAAAATGCGTGCTATCTTAAACTCTGAGTAAAGTATTACATAATAGTTGATTTACTTCAGTTACTATATTATTTGATATGTCTTTTATCACTACAATGTTAGATTTACATGTTTGATTTTTTCTAAGGTCTTACGTGAGCTAGTGTCTATTAAAAGATATACTCTCGACTTGTAATATCAAGAATCCATTAGTTAGATTAAAATGAATGTATTATTGTTTTGCTGTTGTAACGTGTTTGTTTGTGTATAAGTATTTCTTTTAGAGCATAATAATACTTATTTGTTTATCTCGTTGTTACTCTCCTATTTGTATTATTTTTTTCGTATTTGTACTGAACTTCTGATTGCAGTTGACATACATGTATTGATTAAAAAAACTACATAATTTTAAAGGTAATGGTGAGTTCCAGAAGAATGAAGTGCTAGATGGATTTGGTATATCATGAATTTGTGGAAATTAATTTACATAATGTTGGTTATTTCTACCGCTTGAATGTAATTACTAAGGTATCCATAATCCAGGTGTTTTTTTTATGGCTAGTCAATAATACTATGCCATAGAAAAAGGATATGAAAAGTAACGTAATATTCATTCTGCATGAGATTTAAAGATCTAGAACAATTATACAGTTTTTTATCTAACTACTTTAGATCTATTTATAATTTGACGTAACTTTGCTTTGAATTATCAAGTGAGCGTACCAAACTGTTAGGTATATTGTTTTGTTAAGTTATCTGTTAGATTAACTATCATCTTCCAAATGATGACCATTGAAATATTGTTTAAATATACATACTTTTAATTTTCTACGTTTCTGAGGCTCACACTATGTTTAAGTTCATATGTTAATATTGGAGGTCTCACCCAATGCAGTATACATTTTATATGTTCTTTATCTGAGAAAAATTAAATATATATTCCTGTTGATGGAGGAGGGTATACCAATATTTATACTCGTTTATCTATTTTTGCAAGTAATGTGTATAATTTTGCAGCATTCTATCTCTGATGGTGGGTGATGATAAATAAATATTAATCCTTATTTGTGAAGTTGTTGTTTAGTGAAATAATGGAGATAATTGTCTTTTGGTAATATGTATGTTGTGCAATTTAAGATTTATCTTAATTGAAGATTTGATTCAAGATAATACATTCATATGATTTATTACTGTTCTCTGTTGAGGTAATATGTTCTATAATGTCCACTTGAAGGTTAATTATTGGAAGACATATTTTCCGCAAACATTTTGATGGCAAAGATAATAGCTATGTATGATTAGGTTAATTATTACTTATGTTATTTCACATATTTTTCTAAGGATGTTTAAATAGTGATTAGGTATATAATTTTGTTTTATAATGGGAAGAAAGGTAACATCACTGGTTCTATTTAGTAAACTGGCACAATAAGACTTATTTAATTTATGTTGTGATGATTAGTTAAACAGGTAGAAATTGAATTTGTGTTATTTGGGAAATGATTACTTTCTTTCTCTTTTATTTTAGTATTACATGATTTTTTATTTACAATGGTTATCATATTATTTTATCCTTATTTTCTCGTTGCTATGTTAGCTTTACATCATTAATTTTAATGTTTTATATGATCCTAGGGTCTATTTAAACAAATACACTCTCTAACTGTGATGTTCAATCTTTATTCATCGGATAACAATAAAGAGCAATAACAGTTGTATAGTTATTATTATGCCTTATTTGATAAGTTGCTTTTTATATCAGAATAATAGGGATAGTTACCATCTTATGGTATGTAAATTGTGCAATTAAAGTTTTTTATACAATAAAGATTTGTTTCAACGATATACTGATATTTAGTATTATTTTTCTGTTGAGGTAATGTATTATTTTATGTTCACTTGTAGGTTTTTTAATGGAAATTGTATTTCCTTCGATTATATTGTTGGCAAAGATAATGATTATATATGAAATACTTAAGGTTAGTATAAATTTATTATTTTAATAATCATCCAATATTATTTGAAGTTATGTAACATATTTTGCTATTTGAAACTTGATAAATAGCCACTAAATTATATTTAATACAAAGAATGACATGATAAAGGAAAAAAACAGCATAACATTATATAACAACAATCATTAATAACACAATGAAGTACATTCTTATAACAAAATGGATAGTTTTATATTATAAAATAAAATATCTAAAATATTCCATTCTACAAAATATGTTTTCTTCTCCTTCCTTATAACTTTTGCATAGCTTGTTACTTGATAGTTTAACATTAAGTCCCTCATCATTTGAATGTGTTGGTCGAACACTAACGTGTTTGCTATTATTGGATTACAACTTTCTAGTCAAATCAATAATTATCTTCATTTCGTGAAGAACCACATTTTGAAATGCTATAATTAATAGGTGTTCGAAAATAATTTATAAAAAAACATAATTCACTAATTTATGTGTGTTTAATATGTAAACCCATAAAGAAAAATAACATTCTAATTATATACCTCAAAAAGATTATCTTCATTACAACTTTGACCACATTTAAGAGATGCTTCCTGTTTAGAAAAGTATAGTTAATTCCTTTAAATGAAAATCAGAGTTAAATATAATAATATAAAACTTACATTCAAATTGTGTATAAGAGAAGAATTACGAATTTATTGGATGTTGTTGACACTATCTGTCACGATTCAAGTTGTCGTGCTTGACAACCACACTAATCATCCGGTGGAAGATCACTACTACAACCCAAACTAAGAACCTAAATCAAAACTAAGACAATAAAGTTATGCAAACAAGATTAATTACCTAAACCAATGAGGAATTAAATGCCTAGAACCTACATGTGATGTACTAAAATACTACTAAAGACAAATCTAAAAACAACGGGTACAACCCCGAAGCGAAAAACAACTTAATCAATAGTCTAAGTTCGGAAAGAGTGAACTTAAACAAAAAGAAATCAAGGCAGTCCGGAAGACCAAGCTCACTCTTAAATTCGAAAGGCCACTGATCTTCTAAACAAGTTCTGTCAATAACCGCGAGAAGATGCCATGTATACAACAAAAATAAGTTAAATTACAGTATCAATAGACAACCAAGGTACACTGGTAGGATCACACGGCTATCCCATTAAGTGAATCATATATAAGTAACCACAACATTATAAAACAAACATACACCAAACTTATACAATATCATCATCATTCACATTAACGAACAATTTCACAATTCTCAATAATATACAATTAAATCATTTTAGAGTAACAATTAGTCTTCAGTATCCATCATCATTAGGTATGAACATAATCATCACAATTAGATACACAACACAATTCAATGGTCCTCTCACGAAACCCAATTTAATGGTTTTCTTACGGAATTCAAATCTAAACTGTTAGCTTGCCGGAACGTGGAAATCTGATTCCATTTTTATGCGGAAACATGGCAACCGATCATATAGTTGTGTCGAAACGTGGCAACCCAATCCAAAATTTATGCCAGAAAGTAGCAATCGATCCTTATTCACACACCACAATCACAACCACAAGTACATCATCAAGATCCTACAATAAGAGGTTATTCATGACAAAAAATTATTCAATTATCCTCATTTACGATTAGGGTGATCAATAATGCAACATTCACATATATACATGCATTATAACGACGAAATTACAAACATATATCACACCAATATGAAATCAAAATGGTTACCTACCTTGAATCAAAGATTGAATCCCCTAAGGAACTTGAATCTTCCCTTTGTGGATTCTTTCCGCTTGTTCTAGGCTTACAATAATTAATATACGCAAGGATCAACAATCAAATGTCTAATTAGTCGGATTATAACAAACCCAATAACCCTTGACAAACAAAAGATCGTAATACTCAAATTAGGGATGGTTTTCCACCATAATTCCTAGATCAAAACCCTTCACCATCAATAATAACCCAAGAAAATAGGTTCTACGGATTGTAAAAAGAACTTGGGGTGTTAAAACCTTACCTTGGCCTCAAGAATGGTGAAAAACTGTGAAGAACTCGTCTAGGATCATCTCCTTAGCCCTAAATGTAAAAAAATACCAAAAATGGTCATTTAGGGGTTTATTGGTGACTGGAAGTCGCGTCTGGCCTGTTACAACGGACCCACCTACTTTAGTAGCGCCGGTCCAGTGCCTTGAATCCCGCTCAACAGCCTCGATAGAGTCATAATGTACCCATTCATAAAGAGATCATTTCCAGGAGTTCTACTTGCCTGAATTAAACTATGTACAGTGGTATGGGTTCCTTATTGTCTTGGTTATCCACTTATGTAATAAAATTAATAATTAGATTTCTTATTCATTACTAGCTTTCCCGTTATACAAGGATTACTATGATTTGAGTCTTAAACTGACGTAGAAACATGGATGAGGGCATCAAGTGTACCATAAACCACATAAAATCTCAAGTCAATTGAACTGACAGGTGCAAGAAGGATAATCCGGATCAAACAACTTATTAGCCACACATTCACAACAAATATAGTACTTGTGATCACTATATTTTACCCTCATATGCCTAGGTTCTCCATAAATTGTAACACACTTTCTAAATTATATTCAATTTTTAAACACTGAGGTAAACTTTGGGGTCCATATTATGACTAGGAAAAATAAGAATGTCGGGATTGAGATTCTTTCTCGCCCTTTACCACTCTAGCGGCCTCGCACTAGCGGGAAGAATTCCGCCCCAACGATCATAATGAAAACAGAACCCAAGCCAACAACTTCTCTAGGGGTTTTCTCTTTTCTAAAATTCCACAAAGGTTCCCAACTTACTTAGAAATTATAGAACAATCCTCATAACTAGGATAATCTTTGTCTACCCCTAGTCAATCTTAACAACACACGCTCCACAATTTCCCTTATGTTACATTCAACCCTATAACTCACTTGTTCCCGGGATACACCCAAACATTTACAATATTATTAATTAGTTCAACGCACATCCTGATTTCTCGCTTACGAACCACATCATAATTTATCTAAACCCTTGTGCCTAATATCATGATTAGCTTCTTTTCACAATAAGTTTCACGAAAGGCAAACGGTTAAAATTGGCACAATTTCAACATTTAAGCGGCACATTGCACATATCAACATTCTAACAAGCAATAGTTGGCAAATAATTATATATATGAACACAAATAATACACCTCTTCAAATTTAGAGTTAATTTCAAACAACTAGAAGCACACTTCACTGTTCTATGTTATAACTCGTCAAGAAGTCAAGTTTCTTTAATTAGTTCGTTCCATAAACAACCATCAGTCATGCCTTATACGGTCTCTAAGGCAAGATACCAATTGGAACCTTCTCAGTTATAATTTTCTTGCTTGTGCTCCATGTAGTTCACTTTGTTGAGATACCAATTGGAATCAAGACATACCAATTGGACTCAACTCATACTATAAGCGACAATAGTAGCTAGAAATCCCCAAAAAACTTCTAATTTCATATACAAAACTTGGGCAAACACAATTCTTAACCGCTTCATTCGTTAATGATGGTAATTAGACCTTAAATCAATCTTCGAGAAAATCAATGCACCTTGGAATTGATCAAAAAGGTCATATATCCGAAGTAATAGATACCTGTTCCAAATGGTAACCTTATTCAATTGTCAGTAGTCTATACACATCCTCTCTTGCTAGTGACGATGTTACCACTTTTGTTGCTTTAGTATGGACCATAGAATGAATGAAGAAAGATACCAATTTGTATCACCTATCTATCAATTGGATTCAAGTCATAGCACAAAGGAGTAGAAACAAGTATGTTTTTCCTTAAGTCCTATAGCCTCTCAAAGAAAAGCAAGGAAGTCATTGTACCGTTCCGCAAGTCTCTACTAGACTTGTTTTGGTACAATGAGATCAAAGAACCTGGCTCTGATACCAATTTGTCACGACCCAAACCGTCGTGATTGACACCCACACTAACCATCACGTGGGAGACAAACTAATAAAACCCAAACTAAGGAACTAAAACAAAACTAAGGAAATAAAGTTAGGGAAACAAGTTTAATTAACCAAACAAATGCACATGTAAATACTTAGAACCTGAAAGTCAATGTACCAAAACTCTACGAAAGACAAATCTAAGAACATGGGTTACAACCCCGAAACTAACAACAAATTGACCAATAGTCTAAGTCCCAAAAGAGTGTACTTAATCAAAGGTAAATAAAGGCATCTCGAAAGAACTAGATCACCCTTGAGTTTGAACGGTCACTGATCTTCTGAACGAGGTATGTCAATAGCCTCATGAAGATGCCCCGTACTCAACAAAAATAAGAGAAAGTACATAATCACTACACAACCACAGTGTACTGGTAGGATCACACGACTATCCCACTAAGTTGAAACATATATAAGTAACCACAACATTATAATACAAGCATACACCAAACATATACAATATAATCATCATTCACATCACAATTCTCAACAAATATACAATTAACTAATTCTAGAGCAACAATTAATCCTTCAATATCCGTCATCATTATGTATGAACATAATCATCAAAAGTAGATAGAGAACACAATTTAACGATCCTCTCACGGAAACCCAATTCAGTGGTCCTCTCATGTAACCCAAACCAAAACTTCTAGCTTGCCGGAACATTGAAATTTTATGCTAGAATGTGGAAACCCAATTCAATACTTATGACATAACATGGCAATACGATCCATGTTAACTTGTCGAGACATGGCAACCCGATCCCCATTCGCAAACCACAATCACAATCACAAGAACATCATTAAGATCATACAATAAAAGGTGATTCATTAAATACAACTATTCAATTATCCTCATTTACGATTGGGGAAATTAATAATGTCTTCATTAGAATGAGCATAATGTTTTACTTCAAGATCGTATTTAGCAAACTCGGTGGTGTTGGGAAGAGAAATAATCTATCATATCATAGGTTATTGGACACGTAAATCCTTTTGTGTTAAGAGCGATGACCATTTGAAGTTGAGTCAGTTGATAATTCCCCTATAACTAGTTGGTGACCTTAACAAAGGATAATCCATACGGAACGTCGATAGAACGATAGTTCCCGACCGTCATTTGCGTCAGAGGCTAGGTAAAAGGGGCCTTAATCCATGGACACGGACCGGGGTCTAGCCTATGAACCGTGGTTCGGACTAAACCAATATTTTGAGTTGGGTTAGTGGAATAGTTGCAGTGGTGAACCATTAACCTATAAAATGGGTTGTGGGTTAGACCATGGTCAGTAGGTGGCGATCGTAGGTTGAAAATACAACTTCTAAAAAGGTTAAATCTTGTATGCTTCTTGATACAGGGTGTTACATTATCTACCCCTTGGTAACATTCATCCTTTAATGAAGTTTAAGCTAGTTAGAAAAGAGGGAAAGAGTTGCAAACCCTACCCCTAAATACTAAAAACGGATTTCTTACTAACTGAGTCTAAAAACATGAAAATACACAAAAAGTGCAAGTACAAACTAAAGGAACATGATTCTAAGACTGAATTTATTCATGAATGACTGAAAAACTGAAGAGGAACTATTACCTAAGGCTGGAGTGGAATAGAAAGGAAAGAGGTAAGGATACTTGGACATCATGGTTGCCTCTGCTTGTCAAGTGCCTCCCTCTATGGAATTACTCCTCCACAAAACATTGACTGAAGTGAAAACCTTTTCCTTAGCATTCTAACATGACGATCGAGAATCTCAACTGGTACTCTCACCCAGTACATCATCATAAGAAAGACTATATTTCACGGCCACACTTTATAATGGCACTATGAATGATAGATCGATCACCTACACACATCTTCAAAAGTGAAAAGTGAACAATCGGATGCATTACTGCTAGCTCTACTAGCAACTCCGACTCATAAGCCACATTACCAACCTTTTCATGATCTTTTAAGAGCCTACATATCTGGGTATGGGCTTCACTTTTTTGCCAAATCTCATCACCCTTTTAATAGGTGACACATTCAAGAAAACACAATCGTCAACTTGGAACTCTAGTTCCCTTCTCCTTACATCTGCGTAAGACTTCTTGCGACTCTAGGATGTCTTAAGTCTGTCTTTAATGAGTTGCATCTATAGCATAATTGATTGAATCTGGTCCAATCAAAGCTGCTTCACGAACGTAAAATAAACCAATAGGGGATTTACATCTACGTTCATACAATGCTTCATAATGGTCCATCTTATTGCTAGCTATTATTTTAGGCGAACTATATAAGAATGATCTTCCAAATACCCTTTGAATCAATCACACAGGCTCTCAACATATCCTCCACGGTCTGAGTGGTAGGCTCTGCCTATCCATTAGTCTTCGGATAAAATGATGTGCTAAGAATAACGTGAGTACCAAGGACTTTCAAAAATGACTTCCAAAAATGAGAGGTAAGATGTTTACCTCTATTTCAGATGATAGAAAAAGGAACACCATGCAACCTGACTATCTCATTGATGTAAAGCTTGGCGTAGTCCTCCGCTGAATCTGTAGTCTTGACTGCCAAAACGTGGGAATTTAGTAGCTCTGTCCACTATCACCCAAATAGAGTTATGTTATCTACGAGTACGAGGTAATCCTCTTACGAAATCCATGACGATCACTTCCCACTTCCATGTAGGAATGTCGATCACTTAAGTCAAACCTCCTAGTTTCTGATTTTCTACCTTTACATGCTAACAATTGGAGCACTTAGCCACAAAACCTGCTATATCCCTTTTCATACCATTCCACCAATAGAATTCCCGCAGATCACACTACATCATACTGGCACCTAGATGAATAGAATACCTGGAATTATGGGCTTTTACAAGAATATTTTGTCTCAGTTTACACACATCAGGAACATACATTATACTATATTAATGAAGTACACTATCCCTTAAGCTCAGTCAAGATTGGATCACTGTCTTGCTTTTCCTTAACCTCTACTACTAATGAACATTCTACCCCATTCTGAACTATTACACCATTTTCTGATATGCTCATAAGGTCAACTCCCATGAGAGCAAGCCTATGAACATCCTTCATATGCTAAGGGTATCTATTACTATATGCCTTACCATGATGGTATTGCACACTCATGTCGTAATCCTTGAAGAACTCAAGCCATATTCGTTGGCAAAGATTTAAGTCTTTCTGGGTGAATACATATTGAAGGCTCTAATTGCCTATGACCACATCTACATTAACAACATACAAATAATGCCTTCAAATCATAAGTGCAAACAACACAGCTACAAGTTCGAGTTCATCACTCGGATAGTTCTTCTCGTGCACCTTATGTTATCTCAAAGCATAAGGTATAACCTTACCTCACTGCATTAACACACAACAAAGGCCGAGATGCATTACAATAGATTACATAATCGTCTTACCCCTCTCGTAGAGTAAAAACATAAGTTGTAGTCAACCTAGTTTACAGTGTTACAAAGGTTTCTCAGAATCAAACTTGACCTTTTTCTAAGTCAACTTAGTGAATGGAGAGGCTATAGTTTAAAATCCTTCCAAGAACTGTCTATAATTACCTGTTTGTAGCAGAGGTAGGTCTAGGCAATTGTTTCACTGCTTCTATCTTCTGTGAATTCACTCGGATTCCCTCACTAGATACAATGTGACAAAGAAAAGCAACATATTGCAACCAGAACTCATATTTGCTAAGCATAGCGAGTAATTGGCGACTTTAGAGAGTATGAAGAACAACTCTCAAATGACTCACACCTTGTTCCTCATTTCTAGAGTAAATAAGGATATCATAAAAAAAAGATGATAAATAACAAGTCCAAATACTGCTTGAACACTCTTTTCATCATATCCATGAAAGTGGAATGAGCAATGGTTAGTCAAAATGACACAACTACAAATTCATAAGGACCATACCAGGTTTTGAAGGTTGTTTTAAGAATCTCACTATATCTGACTCCAAGTTGGTGATAACCCGATCTGAGGTCTATCTTTATAAATGATTAGCACCCTGACGTTGGTCAAAAGTGTCATCAATCCTAAGGATGGGCCTCTTATTATTTATGGTGACCATGTTCAACTACCTATAGTCAATAGACATTTTGAGTGAACCATGTTTCATCTTTACAAATAACACTAGTGCACCCCATGGTTAAATACAAGGTCAGATGAAGTCCCTATCTAGAAGTTCTTTCAACTATTTTTTCAATTCCATAGGCTCAAGTGGAGCCATTTTGTAAGGAGAATTTGAAATTTTCTAGGTATCTGAAAAGAGATCAATACCAAAGTCGATTACCCTTTCGAGAGGAAATCTGCGAAGATCTTTTGGAAACACTATTGGAAACTCGCTGGCTAGTTGAATTGACTCAAGAGTTGGGTTTTTGAAGCAAGAATATTTAACCCAAGCTACATGATAGAGATAACCTTTAGATCTTTTTGTCCTTAAGGTAAGTAATGAATCGATCCCTAAACGCTAAGCTACTACCCTTCCATTCTAAGATTGGCTCATCTGGAAAATAAAAGTGAATAATTCTAGTTCTACAATTGATTGAGGCAAATCAAGAATTTAACTAATCCTTGCAAAAAATGACATCAAACTCTATGATTTCTAAATCTTCAAGATTTGCTAAGGTGACTATCTCAAAAACTCTGATAAGAAATTTTTGTATCCCCGTCTTGCTATAAGTGGATCACCGACTGTAGTCGAGATCTAGAAGGGCTTTGAGATATTTTCTCGACTAACATCAAACTTGACTGCTAGAAAAGGAGTTACAAAAGAAAGAGCAACCCCTAGATTTAACAATGCATAAACATCAAGGTGAAAGACTTGTAACGTGCCAGTGACTACATCAGGAGAACATTCTTATCCTGGAAAGCCGTAATATCATACAACCTGTTTTAGCATTGACCGCCACCTGTAACAGATGAATTACCCTACTAAGTCGGGTGACCTGCTAGTGCCGGTGATGTTGTGGACTAAGCTCTACCATTAATACCTCTTTGACCCTGTCTAGAAGGACAATTCCTCAACCGATGACCAGACTGACCATATCCAAAGCATTCTTTATTTCCTCCACGGTACTCGCCTGGATGGTTTTACCATACATAGGGAAAGTGGGGTAGGTTTGGTTCCTATGAAACTTTTTTGAGACTTAGAACCTGGTGCACTACCCTTGTAATCATACCTTTTCTTGGAGGATCAAACACTAGCTAATGAAAAGGTTGCAACTGTAAACTCCTCTTGACTCTGCGAGCAATGTCGACAACCTAATATCTTTTAAGAATAATCACAGCTCCCATCCTATCCTTCATATTCTCCATGGACTGTTCCCTAAGCTTATCACCCTCAACCTGTTCAGCATAAGTCATGAGCCTAGATATGCTTAAATTTTCCAGCAACATAACATTTCTACACTTTATCTTCACTAAGTGTGACACTCCATATAGAAACTTATTTATCTGAGCCTTTGGAATTAGCATACAAATGAGGAGAATACCTGGAAAGTTGGGTAAACTTGAGCCTATACTCTTGGATCGTCTTGTTACCTTGCCTCAAGTTCATTAATTCTTGAGATTTTTCCTCCTTTAGCTCTCTTATGTAAAACCTCTCTACGAGGAGGCATGATCACTGAAACCTAGAGCAATCGAGTTAAAATGGAATTATATCATACCATACACACAATAAGAGCAACAAGAAAATGAAGATTTTTCCTAAAACACCTCCTGGCATCCATCTCATTAGATTTGGTGCATTTGACACCCATGAAAAAGACTCTACTTAATGCGGCTTCTCAAGAATCCTAGGATTCTTAAACCTAATTCTCTGATAGCAAGTCTGTCACACCCCGTGGCTACCCCTTGATAGGGACATGGGACTCAGGACCACGAGTGACCCCAGCCAACCATGATGGCATAAATTGAGCATACAATGATAACAAAACTAGTGCGGAAGCTTACAACATAAGATATACTGAAAATGATAAGATAGACAATACCTATATACTATAACTAAAATATATGAAACAGAGGAGTTTAATACAAGGATGATATAAACTCAAAACACTAAAGCTGAAAATAAGCCTCTACTAAGTAGTGTTGGGATATGCTCCAACTAAGTCTATAAAAACTGAAACTAAAGCAAAAAGAAATAAAGATAAACATGTCACTAGTCCTAGAAGAATGAGGAGTCACCATTGGTGCTGCTGAACTGAAGATTGAGAACCGATCTAAGCGTGATCTAGATTATGAGAAACTGGACCTACATCACAAGAAGATGTAGTGCATAGTATCCGTAGTGCAAAGGTACTAAGAATGAGTGATAGAATAAAACTAAAATAACACATAACTTAAAAGTAAAAAGCAAGAATACTATTTTTAACATGATATAGAAATTGAATACTGAGCTAACTGGATGTATTGACCGAAATTTATAAAATGTTGACTTAATATTGGTTGAACTGTACATATGGTCAATGCAATAGAGTCTAGATGATCTGTGGGAGCTAGTGATAACTGACAATAAAACACATAAGCTAAATGTGGAGTCTAATGCATACACCCCATTGAGAGGATCCAATACACCTGGCCAAAGGTGTAGAGGCAAGTTGGCGTGATCACTAAAATGATGCCCACGAAGAGGGCTTACAAACTACGTGGCTAGTAGTTCAGGAACTATTTGGGTGCGCTAAACCCCAGTTAAACTCGGTATTATGCTACTCCCAAAGAATTAAGTCGATAAAACATTATGAATGAGTTTTTGTAGTATTGGATATCCAAAAAATGAACATGCAAAACTAAGAATGAAACAATTAATTTGATAATGATGCATTCATAAACTCAGGCATGTATAACTGAATATTACATATCTGCCCTAGCATGTGTAATTCAAGAAATAAAGAAATTACATATCTAGGGTTCTGAAAATCATGCAATAGATTGAGTAATAACATGATAAACTTATTTTGAATACTTACATAATTAATTCATGATGAACTCCTGTCATTCTAGAAACCCTAGGTGTGTTCATAATCATGGAATCAAGAATCTGACTAAATTCTAGGAACCTAATGGGAAAAAGGAACCCACTAGTTTTATCTCATATACCTGGTGATAAATTCCACGGAGAAATCTTTCGATTTTGGGGCTTGAACTCACAAAAACATGATGCGTTCTTGAACTAGGATTAGTGTATCTTTTCTTCTCTCTTACTTATAATTTTCTAAGTTTTACTTAATGATTTGACTTAGGTAAGTTCTAGTTATGTTTCAAGGCTTAAATTGACTAAAACCTCATAATTTAGGGTCTAAACGACGTAGTTTAAGGTTAAATTAAATAAAAAAGACCAAAACACCCTTAACTATTGCCAAGTGACCGATGGACATGACATATGAGCCGTAGGTCAACATACAGTATGTAGGTTTGGGTCGTCAGTAAAGCCTGCCTAATAGGGATTCGCTAAAAAGATCATAAAATTTTACTCTAAGATCGAATTTTAGCAAACTCGGTAGCATTGAAAAGAGAATTCAATTATCTATCATATCATAGGTCATGTGACATATTATTTGTTTTTTTCTAGGAGTGATAAACATTTGAAGTTGACCCAATCTACAATTCCCCTCTAAGTGGCTGCTAACCTTCACCAATGTTCAAAAGTCTCGCAACGTGGGAAATACCTCGTATCACCACTTAGGCTTATAGTGGTGGTTGTCAGTTAGAGAAACTCCCACTGAAAACTATATTACTTTATTATATGTGTAATAACGAACTAAGTTGTTTGTTTACTGTTTAAATTTTTTTTACATATTACATGTGTTTTATTGCTTTTATTAAGTTAAGTTATTCATGCGTTGAGAAGAGCCAAGGTAATTGTTTCTCTCAGATTTTTTTCAAGCCTATGTTATGTTTAGCATTCCAACTCGCATACCTGTATATTTAATGTACATATTCCAGTTGGCATGCATCGCCTTATGATGCAGACACAAGTAACTAGGATATACATCCAGTGCATTGTTGATCAAGTTGAGCACTCAAATTTAGATGGTGAGCATCCTTGCTTTCCATTGAGATCCTTTTTCAATTACTTCAGTAGTTTTGCATTGTTTGAATGATCAGGGGTCTTATCCTGACATCCATCTCATTTATTAGAGGTTTCATATGTATACAATTTATAGACAATTGTCTTTACATTGTTATTTATTATGTATTAAGACTTGCGTTGTAATTTTGGCTAAGTTGAATATTTTATCTTTAAAAACGTTCTAAGTTATCTTTTAAGTTGTTTCTTAAGTGTATTTTAATCCTCGTATTAATGCTTTAAGTCTTCCGCAAATCAAGTAACTCAGGCCAAGGGTTCACTTTGGACCACTAATGGTCTTCGAGTTCCAGTCCCGCACAGGGTGCAGGCTCAGGGCGTGACATTCGGGGTAAATTTTTAGAGAGGAATTTCATCCTAACTAAAGTGTAGATTGATCATTGGTTATAGCTAGTTACTTATAGTTGCAATTACCCACATGTTTACATTATCATATAGGCCAATCACATCCCAAGAATCCATTTTATTACTTCTTTATTATTGTTATTTGTTGTTGTTGTAGTTCATAATTACAACTAAACCATACATTTGTTATTTGACATTCGAGCCACCCCCTAATTTGAACTATGCTTTTATTTTCATATGTTTATTCCTATGATTGACTTGAACATATTCATACTTTGCTATTGAATCTTATACTATTACCACTCCCTGTGAGAACGATCCCAACACAATTGGCTGGTTTGCATTCTAACTAATGATCGTTGACTCTTAAAACTAGATTAAGTGTCTTTGATTGTGTTATTCAATCAAAATGGAACAATTGTCGGGGAGTGGTCTTGGTTAAGATTCTTTCGTTAAGTTGAATTTTGTTCGTATTAATTATAGTTGAGTTTACTTGTTTTTCATTTTTAGTTTGTGGGTGGTTGTTATAAGTAGAGAAATTGAGCATATCTTGTAGGAATGGTGACTTAATGGACAACCCTTCTCTGAAAATGACGATGCTTTGGGATAACATTCGAAGTTTCAAAATTTTTTAAAGTGAGTCGGCTTAAGGCTCTCTTGTAGCAGTGCCTATCACATGGAATTCCAGATAAGATGCTTTTGGAATGTTTCTTATGGGGTCTTTCGCCAAAAATCGAATAGTGGTTGACTAAATCTTTCCAGGGGTATCACCCATCTACCTTATGCAAAAGCATCCCACCTCTTTGATAACATGGCAAAGATGAATAAGGAGAAAGAAAAAGACCAAGAATTGGCCACATTGCTTACACAACTAGATATCTTGGGCAAGAAGATCAAGGAACTGGATGTAGTGTTAAAAAAAAGGGTAGTTACACCCCCTCCCCTCACGAGCGTCGAAGGATGAAGAAGAAATAGGGTGGGCGAATTGAAGAGGCCCTCTTACTCATACTACACAAAGTTGAAGAGCATGACATAGTGGAGAATGACTTGAAGCTAAATCAGATGACAACCTGTCATTCCATGTTCATTCATCATCTAGAGTCCAAAATGGACCACATGTTGTCTTGTCTCTTCTCGAAGACAAAAGAGAGGTTGCCTTATGAAAGAGAGGAAAACCTCACAAAAGAAAATTAAGAGGGAACTTGTGTTGTGCCACGACGTTAACTAAGGAACTTCTTGGGAAGCAACCCAAGGTTTTGTTGCTTTATTGTTGGTTTATAAATAATGGTGTGTTGATTGTCAGGACAAAGTGGTGAATGTGTTAGAAAAGTGAAGGTTGGCGAGCTAAAAGTCTGGTCGGCACATCGCCAAAGAGGTGAGCGAGCCTAACTTCGACTGTAGTTGGACTCAATACATTTTGGAATTGGATTTTGTAAAACTTGGCGAACCTAGGAGCTGATTGACAAATCATTGATCAGGTCAGTGATCACTACTTTACCAGCCAATTGGATCCCCACATTAACTGGAGGTTCTATAATATAATATTTACCTCTCCCTACAAGGATAATATATCTTTGTCATACTTCCTTGATAAATGGGACTTCTATGAAAGAAAGAACGGATACGAATAATCATCAATTCCCTCTTTTCATGTCAACAATTAGGCCGGCGAGCAAATCTAATGTCGTCAAATGGGCTTGAACTGGACGGGTTTAAATGGGCAAAGGTTTCAACTCTCAAATTCTTTCACTTTCCCTCACTTTTTAACATTATAAACTCACACCCACACAACATTTTCCTTATTTCTTGCATTTTACTCGCATTTTAGTCGTCATATTTGTCTTCAGAGTTGGAATCTTTGCAACCTAGAATTTCAAATCTTTATTATTCTCATCTAGGGTTGGTTTTTTGAACCTTTGATTCAGTTTTAGAAATATGTAGTCTTTTTCAAGTGAGTTTTATCTTAGTGTTGTATGATGGGCCTCTGAGATAATTATTATGTATGTATGTGCCTATTTGATTTCAAATGTGGAGTTGTTCTTTAATGTTTTTGGGTCTAGTTAAGTGAAGTTCAAGTAACCCGCATTTGTACCACGTGATGGAATTTTCCCAATGATGGAGTGGTTGCCGTCATTCCTAAGGGCAAAATTCATCAAATGGCACACTTTGGCTAAACCAGGAGAAGTCTAAGTATGTAGGGGGCATGTGCGTATTGGGTGTTAGTTTAATTTTATGAGTGCATGTTTTAATTTTGTCTTTTGGGGTTGCGGGGTTGCATTTGGGAAGTTAGGTTGAAGTTGGACAGTTATGTTGTTTGGCGAGCTGGGTCAATCTCTCCAAACCACTCAGCGATTCTTCGAAGTTCCCCTTATTACCATTAATATTTATCTTGAAAAAGGTTTTATAACTTTCGGCGAAAATCCTGAGTTCAGAGAGTACTTTCAGAAACTAGACGAAAGTTATCCTTGATTGCCCTTCGTCTGCGCTCCTAACCGTAAATGGCACTGCATTTCTTGGCATGCAAGTCCTTGCTCACTTAGTGATATCAACGATTTGCCAAAAGGACCCTCCTATCACTGACATGACAATATTTTGTGGGAATATTTAGTTAGTCCTTTCGGCGAGCCCGATATGGCTCACCAAAGAGATTCAGTGACTCGCTGACCTGATTAGGACTCATTTAGGAATTTATTTGGATAAATTTAGTGTCCTGATCAAATGATTACTTTGTGCAAATAACTAATCTAAAACCCTTGATTTCCTGGTTTTTGAATTATGGAACCAAGGATGGACACTAACGAGCAAAAAGGAAAAAGCAACAGAAAGAACAAAGAAAAAAAGGCATGTTGATCGCCTAATCAGTTGGGCGAGTCGCTGAGTGGCTTTTACCTCGCCAAAAGTTCCAGTGTGTCAAGCCTTGAAGGAGAAAATTAAGTTGGCGAAGAAAGGAGAAGTCGGTGTGTCGCCGAATGATTTCTCTTTTATGTATGAGCCCATAAAGAGATTTTTTAAGCCTCTACACCCTCTCTTCTTCCCCTTGAACAAAAAATCCTTGAGGTTGCTCAACATAAATTTTTTCAACAAGTTATCTATTAAGAAATGCAGATTTGATATCAAGTTGAAAAATCATCCATTTCTTTTGTGCAGCGATAGTAAACATGGTACTAATTGTCTCAAGACAAGCAACTGGAGAGAAACTTTCATAAAAATCGATACCTTGTTTCTTTATGCAAGAACCAAGCCAGGTACATTTTGGAGAAGCAAAGCGTTTTCTACGCTACTTGTGAGGAACAATGATTTAGGGGATAATGTACAAATTTGGTGGAGATTTGAATATAGTTGGTTATTCTGATAGTGCTAGGGCTAGAAGTATAGATTACATGAAGAGTACTTCTGGTCATGCTTTCTTATTTGGTTCAAGTATTTGTTCTTGGTTATCAAATAATCAAAGTGTATTGCTCAATCAACTGTCGAAGCAGAATATGTCTCAGCAGCTAAGGCTACTTCTCAAGCTATTTGACTTAGGAGAATATTTCAAGACATTGGCAAAAAAAAGGTTTATTCTGTATTCTGATAAAAAATCAACAATTGAAATTGTCAATAATCCAATCAAGCTTGAATGATCAAAGCATATTTCCATCAAGTATCATTTTATCCGATAATCACAAGAGAAAGGCGACATTCAATTGCATTATTGCGAGAAAGGAACACAACTTGCCAACATCTTCACAAAAGTACTTCCTAGAGAAAGTTTTTCCTATTTTCGATGATGCATTGGAGTTGTCAAGAAAATGCATTAAGAGGGGAGTTTTGGAATTAATGCGTACACATAAATGTTTAGTGTTCCAATATTGCCTCTTAATTTTTCAGGAAGTCTTTTAGGAGTTTGTAGTACATGTATCTAATTAATCTTTATACATGTATAAGACCTTTAATTTTACATGTTACTAGAATAAATAGAGATGTAATTGATGATTCTATTCATCTCAAGTGACCTCAAGTAACCAATATAAAATTTCATCATTCTTTAAAGAAAGTATTCTCATTCTATATTTCCTACACGTCCAACCTTTGTTCGCTTATATAAAATATAATATAATATAGAATATGGTAAGCAGAGTTATGGTTACTGACAATCCTTCCCAAACATATCAAGGTGTCACTAAGCCGTCCCAAACATATCTATTTTACTTAGATTTTATTATATCTTTATTTTTTTGAATATTGTCCTCTTGATGCTCTTGTTACATTGTGATTTAAATGTGGAAGCATAGTAATATCAACTTGTAGTTTCCTTCACTAAAAAGTTAGTAAGGATTTCCCTATCCTATTGATATCCAATTAGTTTTCTTGATTACGACAACTGCTTTGTCCATATTTGTATAAATGAGTTTTGGTGGATGTCATGCTAATGGATATTATTAATGTTCAACTACACCAAAAGAGGCTTTTAATTGTAATAGTTTTTTATTTTAGTCTTTCCATAAATATATTTATCGGAAATTGAGTAAATATTACTGCATCAAAGGTTGCTAATGCCTTAAGCTATATTTATATTTAGTTCTAGAGAAAAACACCCATATTATCGCCGCTATTTTTGGCGGCATTTTTTTCACTCAACTGCTATTGCTGGTAATGTTGCCTTCGAAATGTAATATCAAATATAATTTGCGAATTTTTAATGGCCAACGAGAATGCAATAAATATATTAAAGGTGATATGTTGGAGCCACAGTTCACTTTAATACACATATTTAACCTATGACTCTTTTATAGCATCAAAAACTAAAATAAATCACTTTAATCGATCCCACTTCTCATATTATTTTTTACAGTTTTCTCTTTATTCTTAATCTTTAGTATCAGAGGTCCATTACAAAGTTCGAAGCTGTAGACTTCATGGTATTTTTCCACTTCCAACATGACATAAGAGAGTTCCTTTGTATAACCAACAGTACTGAAGTTCACTGTGTACTATGATCATTAGGAAATTCTAATGGGGAATATCATGTGATCAAAGGATCATTTATATGCACTATCTTGATGCATTCCCTTGCCGTTAGAGGCATTGGAGAGACCATTTGACATTATTTTCTACTTTTGTTTTGATAGAAAAGAGATAGCATATTTTAGACTAATATGTATCAGTACTACTTTGAGATGGTGATGGTAAAACATTGCACATCATGGGTTTTTTAACCTAAACAAACGAAAACATCCCTTCTCTTCTCCTGTCTTCCCAGCGACAAACAATGGAGGTAGTGTCCAATTGAATTTGAATGTTAACATATTAACATATATTGAGACAAAAAATCAACGTTAAGGTATTTAAACATTGACTGACCAAAGTTTAAAATAATAATTATAAATTATCTATTTTATGATATTGATCTTCTTACTAATGTTATGATTTTGGTGGATTTTAAGATTTGGTTTAATATTGTTTTATGATAAAATCCAATGTAAATCTATTCATATAGAATGTTGTTTATAAATTTTTAAAATATTATCTCGTAAAAAGACCTCAAACAAATAAAAAAATCGAGACAAGAAAATTACTTGAACGTATTTGAACTTTGATTAACCAATGATTCAAATAATAATATTTATTTACCTATTTTATGATAATAATTTTCTTACTAAGATTATAATTTAGGTTGATTTTTAAGAGTTGATACTTGATTTAGTATTGACTTATAATCAAATCCAATGTAAAACAATAAATATATTTACAAAATTTTCAAATATTATCTTGTAATAACAACTCAAAACAACTACAAAAATCCTTGAGACAAGAAAATCACTTTACATAACTTAACTTTGACCAACCAAAAATTTAAATGATAATCATAATAAACTATTTACCTATTTTATGATAATGATCATCTTACAAATATTACGATTGTTTTTAAGAGTTGATGGATTTGGTTTAATATTGTCTTATGATCAAATTCAATGTAAATCAACATATCTAGAGCTTTATTTACAAGATTTTAAAATATCATCTTGTAAAACAACTCAAACCAACAATAATAATCCTCGAGACAAGAAAATCACTTTATGTATTTAAACTTTCAGTGACCAAAATAATAATAATAATAATAATAATAATAATATAATAATAATAATAATAATAATAATAATAATAAATTACCTATTTTATAATAAAAATCTTCTCAGTAAGATTATAGTTTTGTTTGATTTTTAAGAGTTGATAGATTTGGTTTAGTATTGAATTATGAGCAAATCCAATGAAAATCGATACATATAGAATGTTATTTATAAGATTTCTAAATATTATCATGTAAAAACAAATCAAATAAACCATTAAACCCCTTCTTTTGTTCCTTAAATTTCCACCACTTAATTGTACTCTATTTCCCTCTCTATACATGTCTTCCAATTTGAAGATCGTACTTTAAGTATTTTTTATGTCCTCTAAAAAATTTATCAAATGTATGACCTATTTTAAGATGGTATTTACCCAATCTAGGTAAATGCATAGTGTGTGCCAATATATATGTCAAGATTTAGATTTTAAAAGTAAAATTACTATCCTAGATTTCTAAAGAGAAAAAACAAAAAACATTTGAAGCTCATATAGAGACGTTCAATTTACTTTATATTTGTGTACAAGGTATTGGTCAAGGACATAGGTGTTGGGAATTAAACACACAACACACACAAATAATCTAGAGAAAAGAGAAACGGAACACAAACGGGACACACAAGAATTTAACGTGGTTCGGTTTCCCTACTCCACGACTGTAACAGGAGGATTTTATTTCACTTGTGCTACTTAAGAATTACAAATACAAGGATCATATTTATAGGAAAACCAAATGGTTAACCTAGGGTTTCAGTAATGGGTCGGGCCGGCTCACAAGCCTCCACAAAGCCCAACAATCTCCCACTTGGAGGCTTGAAGAATTTCAACTGTCATCCACTTAGAACACTTGTATGTCTAGTAATCTTTTTCAACTCTCTCTTGCTACAGCGGCCTTCTCATCAGTCAACTGAAAGGCCTGTTGAAGCTCCCCGAAGCTTCAACACATCAGTCACGGCTGAAACTGTCCTTGACTCGTCCTCGGTCCCTACCGGCTCCCACTTGAGACACGAACTGCCGGATCCTAGAACTCCCTGAGAACAAACACTCTCCATACTCAGCAAGAAATTTTCTGGAGACGTATCAACAGCTGGAATACTGGTTCTCTTGACCCACTGTCTTCTAGGAGCCTTGGCTGAAGCACGGCCGGTGCTCCCACTGCCACAAACGCCTCTGACTGGTCTTCCTGAACCTTTCCTTGCTCGTTCATCCTGAATCTGACCTGTGGCTCTGGGTTTCTTTCTTGCAAAGACAACCTTCTTCTGCCCACGAGATTCTGTGAACCGGACTTTGTTTTTCTTCTGAACTGGGACGGTCACTCCCTCAGACGGTAATCCGACAATATACAACGATCCTCTTTTTGTTCCACGAGCCATGACAAGATTGCCCCTCACGACCTTCCACTGCCCATTTCCGAACTTCACATGATGTCCCTGTTCATCCAACTGCCTAACAGAAATCAAACTTTTCGTCAAGCTTGGAACAACTCTGACATCCTTCAAGGTCCAGAAACCGACTGGCGTCTTCAGCACCATGTCACCCATGCCCGTAACATCAAGAGCTCTATCGTCTGCAAGCCTTACCTTTCCAAAGTCTCCAATAACCAGATTCTGCAATGCTTCACTGCTGTGGGTAGCGTGAAAAGAAGCACCAGAATCCATGACCCAGGAATCCACATTGCTCTCCGCGCAACAGATAAACAAATCCTCGTTGGCGCTGTCTTCTGCAATGTTGACTTGTTTGTCTTTCTGGCATTGATTCCTGAAATGCCCCACCTCCTTGCAGTTCCAACATGTTACACCTGAGCCATCCCGAGCCTTCGACTGACTCCTTCTTCGGTTCCTGCTCCCACTACCTCTGTTATTTCCTCTGCCTCTGACGACGTTTAGCATATCACCTGATGATTCTCCAGAACTCCTTCTTCTAACATCCTCGCCAAGAACAAGATCACGAATCTTCTCAAAGGTGAATCCATTAGGTCCCACTGAACTGGCAACTGCTGTAACCGTTCCGGACCAACTGTCAGGCAATGATGATAACAGTAGTAAAGCTTGAACTTCATCATCGAACTTAATGTCAACTGACAAAAGTCTGGCTAAGATCGAATTCAATGAGTTGATGTGCTCGGTAACTGAACTGCCTTCCTTCATCTTTGTGTTCACCAACTCTCCAATCAGAAAAATTTTGTTTGCTGCAGATGGCTTCTCGTACATGTTAGACAAGGCTTCCAAGATGCCTTTCGCTGTCTTCTCCTTAAGAATGTTGAACGCAACATTCTTGGTCAACGAGAGTCGGATAACTGACATAGCTTTCCGATCCAAAACTGCCCACTCTGCATCAGACAATTTTCCTTGCTTGTCACCCAACACTACGTCCAAATCTTTCTGAACCAGCAAATCTTCAATCTGCATCTTCCACCAACTGAAATCTGTACCATCGAACTTCTCAATTCGGAACTTCCCATCTTCTGCCATCTCAAAGGACTAAATGAGATACTCGGTACAACTAATTTCAGATCTTGGTAATTTCGTCAGAAATATTGCACCACAAAAAACCGCACCTTCGGCAATTCCCTTAACGGCGTCTACAAACAGCGGGCGGCGATTTGGACGATGCTCACGATCTGGACGCTCGCGGCTGGATCTGAGGCTCCTCGACGCGGCGGCCACTGGACGGCAGCGCCGTTCTCTGCCTCGCTGGGCTACGATCTGCGGCAGATCTCCTTCGATCTGGGCTGCCTGGTTCGCGGCGGCTGCTGCTCGCGAATGGCGGTTCCAGATCCTCGGCGTCTTGCACGGCTGTAGCTTGCGAACGGCGGCGGCACACTCCTTCCCGACGCGGCGGCCAACGGAACGGCGCGACGGACAGCACACGGACGACGGCTGTTCGCACCCTGCGCGGTTCTCCTAGCCGGCTGCTGCTTGAGGTTACCCACAATGTAACGGCGGCTACTCCTCCCTGCACACAGTTCTTCACACAAGAACCCTAGGTGACAATTTCTCACAGTTTGTGTTACAATGTTGTTGAAACCTCGCTCTGATACCAATTGTTGGGAATTAAACACACAACACACACAAATAATCTAGAGAAAAGAGAAACGGAACACAAACGGGACAAACAAGAATTTAACGTGGTTCGGTTTCCCTACTCCACGACTGTAACAGGAGGATTTTATTTCACTTGTGCTACTTAAGAATTACAAATACAAGGATCATATTTATAGGAAAACCAAATGGTTAACCTAGGGTTTCAGTAATGGGTCGGGCCGGCTCACAAGCCTCCACAAAGCCCAACAATAGGTGCAATCACAAGCGTTTTCCCAAATGTTTATTCTGCATCCCCCAGCAACATTCGTCCGTCTGAATATTGGAACAGTAACAAGAAAAATGCAGCAGTAGAAACTAAAACAACTTTCCCAAATAGTACAGCAAAAGGCACTACTGCTTCGCTATACACATCGGTTGTGGTTGTTGTATTTGCCGAACCAGTTGTGTTTGCAGCTGTTGTGATTGGTGAAGCGGCTGTAGTTGCTGGTACTGTAAATAGTGAAGCAATTATGCTTGTTGTTTCAGTCAAATCAATTACGCATGCAATACGAACCATTTGCATTTGCACCTATAATGATACTTACATGTAAGTAAAGTAAACAAATATAATTCTTTCAAGAAACTAACATAAATTTTTTTTGGTGGTGTCTTCAGTTTGACTTGTTTCTATTATGACTAACAATCAGAACTATAATGATGTGTAATGGAATAAGCAGAACGACTTCCTCTCTTTCATATTCAAACAACCATAATGGCTACAAAAAAAGATATTCATTAATATCAAAGAACAAAAATGATGTGTAATGCCACAAAGTGTAAAGGCATCTATAGCGATGTATGTCCTAACAATACAAACCCATTGACAGTCAGGCCGGGACCCATGTGAGACTATCAAGGTCCATGTATCTTTCAGAATCATTTTCCTTCGATATATTTCATTGGTCGAAACCATTTCTCCATGGCATCCCCGGAACCCATTCCTTCGACATAAACAATGGTCACTGAAAACATTTCCCTTCGGCATAAGCATTAAGCCAAATCTCATCATAGTATTTTAAAATCAATGCAAATAAGCTTGTTAACACGAATAATGAGAACATAATAAATTCTATATCAATGCATAAATCATACTCCCACAATCATGACACATCAACAATAATGAATCAACAGAACCATTTCAAATCATCTACAACACATCATACATTACTATATCAACAAATTTCCTTTTTCATCCTCTGTAATCATCACAAGAATATATTTAACAATTTTCAATCAACAAGAATTACAAAACCCTTCACAGATTTGCATTACTTACAAATCACACAACAAGACATACGTACTAATCATGAAAAGGTTAAAAGAGTTTCATTTGCTTTAAAAAAGAAAGAAAACAACTAAGTACTTGTGGCTTCCCTTTACGATGAGTTTCCATATCCACAAAATATGATCAAATAAGAAATCATAAACAACAACAACCACAAAACTGATTTTGTAAACCAAGTCCAAAAAGTCAATCCCGGGGACTGGGGTTAAATCTGAAATTTTAATATGAAATGATGATACCAAATATTTTTGAAATCATTAGTGAAAACAACATTAAAGAATAAGTTGAAACAAAACTCAAATCACCATTTTCCTTAAAACTCAAGTTCTTAGAAAAACTATCCAAAATTGAGTTCAAAATTAGCAATGAGGTGAGAAATTCTTGAAATATATAATCAGTAATAATGATGGGGAGCTAAAAATTGTTACCTAATTGGCGAATCTCAAAAAAATAACTTTGAGATTGCCTTTACCGGGCTCCCAATTTCAAAAAATGTTGAAATGGGGATGAATTCCAACTTTTAAATAATAAATTTATTCAGGTCTATTTAGCCTTCACGATTTTGACCCCAAACCTCATGATCGTGATGAGTGGTGTCGGTAAATTCATTTTTATTGACCTACGTGATTGCGACATAGGGCAACACAATTGTGATGTTGTGCTAAGCGATCACGATCGCGATGCCCCAATGTGATAGTGAAGAAACAAAAAATACACCTACATGATCGCACCGAAGGACCATGCAATCGTGAACAAGGTCCATCAGGCACCAGACACATAAAATTATCAATCACCAAGCCAAAACAAAATTCACTAAACGAACCCTAGGGATTCGCTTGGAATCCCGAGAACATAAACCAGGTATGCTACCCAACTAAACATGATGTTTCAAACTTAATGTAACCGTTAAAACATTGATTTGAGGTCTCATTGACCCTAAACCCGTTAAAGTTGCAACAAATTGACTTCCACTCAGAAGTATCAAACTGCTCCGGAAACTTTAAAAATTCAACCAAGACCTCAACCAGGCCTAAAATCATCCTGTGAATTCGATGGTTTCGTCACAATTTCAACCCCATTATCTGAACTCTAAACATTAAAAGAATCAAAACATAGACAAAATACACTTAACCTTCAAACCGAAGGGATCAAATCAACATAGAATTTGGAACTGAAAACAGAATGAACCTAGATCAAGTTGTGCATTGCAGAGCTTATGGAACTAATGGAATTCCATTCTGAGAATCATAGATTCGATTGTTGCCAAAAATCACTTAAACAAATTTAAGTTTCGAAATATTCTGAAACTTCATTAAAAATATACCAACTTTTCTATCCAATTTCAAATTCAACATTGTAAACTATCGAAACATGATCTGAGGCAACAATTGGAAATGGTAAATGGCAATTACTGAAATTTCCAAAATATTACCTTCAAGGTAATTACCGTAAAATTCAGCTTAGATTCACAAAACACATGGTATGCTGGAGAACTTTATCGTGGATTTTCTTTTCATGATTCTGCTGGATGTGACCCTAAATTCAATGAAATAAAAATGTCTTCCCAACATGATTTGATTTTTCCGAAAACGGACGATTGTCCTCTCTTGTATTCCATATTTTTCTGTCTTAAAGTCTTCATAAATCCAGTCTTAGTGGAGAATAATTTTATTTTAATTATGAAGATTTAAACTGTAACACCTTTTCTTATGTCTTATGTTTGTATATTTTCATGATATGTTGCACAATTAACATTTGTAGTTCAGGCATTATTTTAAAAAAAGCAATTTATGTTAAGTTTTAATAATTCAGTTTAGTAAATTAGAATTCTGTTAGAAAATAATTTCTTATCTGTTTTGTTTTTCCTAGTCTTTAGGAAGTAGTTTAAACGTGGGTTGTTACGTAGGTTTTAGGAGAAAATCTTGTTGGATAGTTACTATATTTTAGCTTAACGTGCTTATTAGAATGACTGCATCGCAGTATTTTTTTCAGTCAATAAAAAAAATTCTTTTCTATCAGTCCTCTCTTCTTCTCTATTGTGTTTTACTCACAGAATAATATATCTCTGGAATTTGTTTCTTTCTTATCAGTGGTATCAGAGCCAAGTTAGTTTCAAAAAGAAAACAGAGAGAGATATTGTGAGTTTATGGCTTCAGAGAGCAACTTCGTGCAAGCAACCATTCCTCGTTTTGATGGTCATTATGACCATTGGAGTATGCTGATGGAAAATTTTTTACGGCTAAAAGAGTATTGGCAAATTTTCTAGGATGGCATCGGTGCTCCAACGGAAGTCGAGGCTTTGACGAATGCTCAAAAGATGGAGTTCGAAGCAAGAAAGTTGAAATATTTGAAGGCAAAAAATTACCTCTTTCAGGATATTGAGTGTCCTATCCTGGAAACTATTCTTTGTAAAGAAACTTCCAAGGATATATGGGAATACATGAGAAAGAAATATCAAGGCACTTCTAGAGTAAAGCGCGCACAACTTCAAGCCTTGAGAAGGGATTTTGAGACTTTGCAAATGAAGGAAAGAGAGTCTGTAATGAGTTACTGCGCTAGAACGATGGACACTAGCAACAAAATGCGATTCCATAGAGAGAGATGAACGATGTCACAATTGTTGAAAAGATATTGCGCTCTTTAACGCCGAAGTATGATTATGTCATTTGCTCCATTGCCGAGTCAAAAGATATAGATGAGTTATCGCTTGATGAATTGCAAAGCTCCTTATTGGTGCATGAACAGAAGATGAACCGAAATTCAACTTCTGAGGAGCAGGCTTTCAAGGCCTCTACTTTTATTTCTTCCAATTCTAGAGGAAGGGGTAGAGGTTGAACAAGAGGAAGAGGAAGAGAAGATCGTGGAAATAGAGATGGGGGCAACAAAGAAGGCTGTGGAATTTTTAGAGCTAATCACTACGGTAAAGGCAGAGGAAAGAATTTCGATAAATCCAAGGTAGAATGTTATCATTGTCATAAATTTGGTCATTATCGTTATGAATGTTATACTAGGCTGCCTAATGAGAAACACGAGAAGTCAAATTTCGTTGAGAACAAAAAAGGAGAAACTTTGTTAATGGCAGTTCATGTTGAAAAAGAGTCTGACCAACAAGATCTTTGGTATGTGGATATCGGTTGTAGTAACCACATGACTGGAAGTAAGACTTCTTTTACTTATTTAAATGAAAGCTTCTGATCAACAATTAGTTTTGGTGATCTATCTTCTGTGAATGTGATGGGAAAAGGTAATATAAATTTTAGAACAAAAAATGGGTGTGTGGAGATCATATCTAATGTCCTCTATGTACCAACTTTGAAAAGAAATTTGTTGAGTGTCGGTCAACTGTTAAAAAAAGGATATGTCATCACCTTAAGGAATGATGCATGTAAAAATTCTGATTCTTCCAAAGGAATTATTGCTATTGTGAGAATGAGTCAAAATAGGTTGTTTCCTTTGAAGATTGAAAATGTTCATTCTTGCTCTATGGAAGAAGTGAAAAACCCATCATGGTTGTGTCATTTTCGATATGGTCACTTGAACTTTGGTGGCTTGAAGATCCTTCAAAGGAAGAGCATGGTGACGGGGCTTCCTGAAATTGTTGTTCCCTCCCAAGTGTGTGAAGAATGTGTTGTTGGCAAACAACATCGTTCTCAGTTTCCGAAAAATAAGTCATGGAGAGACAAAGAGGTATTGGGGTTGGTACACTCAGATATTTGCGGGCCAATAACACCAATCTCGAATGGAGGTAAAAAGTATTTTATTACTTTTATTGATGATTATCCAAGAAGACTTGGGTGTATATTTTGCAAGAAAAGTCGGAGGCCTTTAATGTCTCTAAAATCTTCAAAGCTCGTGTGGAGAATTAGACTGGAAGGAATGTTAAGAACCTTCGGACAGATCGCGGCGGAGAATATTTGTCTAAGGTATTTGTTAATTTTTGTGAGACTAGTGGCATTCGGAAAGAGCTCACAACAGCATATACACCGCAACAAAATGGTGTGGCAGAGAGGAAGAATAGAACAATTCTCAATATGGTTCGTAGTTTGCTCGATCGGGGAAGAGTTCCAAAGTAATTTTGACTGGAAGCAGTGAATTAGAGCATTCACATCTTGAATAGATGTTGCACTTTTGCTCTTCGAGATGTTACACCTGAGGAAGCTTGGAGCGGAAGGAAACCGGCAGTAGACCACTTTAAAGTTTTTGGGTGCATTGCTTATGCACATGTCCCAGAAGCAAAAAGAAAGAAGCTTGACGATAGAGGTGAGAGATGTGTTGTTCTTGGTGTTAGCGACACATCGAAGGCGTACAAGCTGTTCAATCCTTTGACAAATAAAGTTGTGACCAGCAAAGATGTCGTTTTTGATGAAGAAAACACTTGGGAATGGAGTATGGAGAAGTCTACTCCAATTGTGTTTGATACTGGAGCCAGAGAAGTAGCTGCGATGCCTGAAAGTGAAGAGTATTCAGCTTCTACAGCTGCTGGAATTCTACCAGTTGTTGCTGAAATTTCACCAACTGCTGAAACTGTACCAGCAACTTTAGAAGAAACTGATGCAGCTGAACATCCTCTTCGTCGTGCTCAAAGAAGGACCGCGTGGATGACAGATTATAAGGTAACAGGAATTGATATTAATTAAGATGTTTCCCATTTTGCATTGTTTGTAGATTGCGATCCTACAACTTTTGAGAATGCTGTCAAAGAGGAGAAATGGAGGAAAGCTATGGATGATGAGATTGATGCTATTGAAAGAAATGGAACCTGGGAGTTATCAGATCTTCCTAAGGAGCAGAAAACCATTGGTGTCAAATGGGTCTATAAGACAAAACGGAAAGAAGATGGTTAAATTGACAAGTATAAGGCGCGATTGGTGGCTAAGGGATATAAGCAGGAGCATGGTGTGGACTACACTGACGTGTATGCTCCAGTCGCAAGGCATGACACCATTAGAATTGTAATTGCCTTGGCGGCACAAAATTCGTGGCCTATCTTTCGATTGGATCGCAAATCAGCTTTCCTACATGGATAATTGGAGGAACAGGTATTTATTAAACAACCCTCTGGTTATGTTAAAATTGGAGATGAGCATAAGGTATACAAGTTGAAAAAGGATCTCCATGGATTAAAACAAGCTCCACGAGCTTGGTATAGTCACATTGAGGCTTACTTTCTAAAAGTTGGTTTCTTGAAATGTCCATATGAGCACTCTCTTTTTGTTAAAATTGGAGAATTTGGGAAAATGCTCATTCTTATTTTATATGTTGATGATCTTATATTTACCGGGAATGATAGTGCCATGTTTTATGATTTTAAGAAATCTATGATGGATGAATTCGAGATGTTTGATCTTGGTAAGATGCATTATTTCTTGGTTTAGAAGTAGTGCAATCTGATGATGGTATATTTGTTCCCAAAAGAAATATGTGCGGGAAATTTTAAACCGATTCAAAATGAAGAATTGCAATTCCGCCGATACTCCAGTTGAGTTTGGCCTGAAGCTAAACAAAGCTGGAAGAGGAGCTAAGGTAGACAACACACTCTACAGGCAAATTGTAGGTAGTTTGATATATCTTACTGCCACAAGGCCCAACATCATGTATGGTGTAAGTCTTATAAGTAGGTATATGGAGAGCCTGACGGAAATTCACCTGCTAGCTGCCAAGAGAATCCTTTGCTACTTACAAGGAACTAAGGATTTCGGTTTGTTCTACAAGAAGGGTGAAAAATCTGATTTGATTGGTTTTGCTGACAGCGATTATGCAGGTGATCAAGACGACAGAAAGAGTACTTCAGGCTATGTTTTTGTGCTAGGCAAATGGTCTTCCAGCCTCCATGTCACTTTATCCACTACTGAAGCGGAATTTGTTGCTGCTACAGCCTGTGCTTGTCAAACGATTTGGTTGAGGAAAATTCTTGAAGAACTACAATTCAAACAAAAAGGAGCAACTATAATTTTCTGCGACAACAACTCTGCCATTAAGCTATCAAAAAATCTTGTTCTACATGGAAGAAGCAAGCACATCGATGTGAAGTATTATTTCCTGCGAAATCTCAATAACGAAGGAACAGTAAAACTGCAGTACTTCCAAAGTGAAGATCAGTTGGCGGACATTTTTACTAAACCTCTCAAGTCTCTTCCTTTCCAAAAGCCGAGGAGGTTGATGGGCATTAGCACAATGGAAGAGTTCAAGAAGCTGAAGTTAAACTGAAGCTTGAGAGCTTTCAGTTTAAGGGAAGGTGTTAAGTTTTAATAATTCAGTTTAGTAAGTTAGAGTTCTGTTAGAAAATAAATTCTTATCTGTTTTGTTTGTCCTAGTCTTTAGGAAGTAGTTTAAACGTGGGTTCTTACCTAGGTTTTAGGAGAAAATCTTGTTGGATAGTTACTATATTTTAGCTTAACGTGCTTATTACAATGACTGCATCCCAGTTTTTTTCAGTCAATAACATAGTTCTTTTGTATCAGTCCTCTCTTATTCTCTATTGTGTTTTACTCACAGAACAATATATCTCTGGAATTTGTTTCTTTCTTATCAATTTAGCTAGGTAAGGTGTTAGTAGGACTAGTTTTTATTAATAAGAAATGACCTAAAAGAGAAAAGTACAAGCAAGGGGGGCGAATCCTTACCTTAATTACTCTAATGAGGTAACGAATCTCTACTAATTAATAAGCATGAATAAAATAAGAACTAGGGAGAACTAGATATTCTTTGATTATTATAGATAATATAATAAACTATGTGGTGATACTACAAATGAGGATGCTTAAGTAATTCAAAAATAAAAGTTATGATATCAAAGCTCATTTATCAACCTCAAACTTCATTTTATATATGTAGAATTTTTCATTAAAAAGATGCTTTGCCCGTGTAAAGTAACCTGAATTATGGCGCCCTTGTCTTCATTCCATATGTCCAACAAAACCTGATAATTCATCTTTTCTTTTTGTATTGATTTTATCTTGTTTTTTTTGTTGAAATTTTCATACGAATTTTCTTTGACAATCACATTGGTAGGTGCCTTGGAAAAAATCGGTCACTTGACCATCCCTTTTATGTTGCATTTCATGTGTCTTCTTTTTTGTTTTTGTTGCTTCCACTTCTTTTTTACTAGGTGAGATATCCCATCTTTGTAGAATATCATCCTTATCATCCCTGTCAAACATGTCACTGCCCAAGTCAGTATCTTGCTACATATCCAACAATAATAGTCAAGTTCTTTTCAGAGTTATCAACTTTCATTGGTATAGATGGATATTCCCTGCTTGAAGTAACAAATATGGGTGATTGAGGACATAACTTACTCTTTGCAGATGAAAAATCATGCTCTTCTTCCTCACTAAATCTGTCCATATAGAAGCACTTGTTTCATGTTGTTTTTTTCCTATAAACAATCAAATCATTTGTAAATTTAGCTTGAGATCTGGGTGGAGTACCTTTGACAAAAGTCTTGTCATTCCTTTTGGAGATTAACTGCTACCTGGATGTTTTCTCAACAAGAGACTCCAAAGATGGGTTTGCTTTATTCAGCTTTGCCGCCTATGGCTCCTTGATTATTTTAGTAGTTTCTAGATGAAAAACTTGAAGACTTGGAGTGGGTCATTAGGGAATCAAAGGTGTTAAAGCACATAACCTTTCTTGATACATTATCTTCACAATTTAGTGTCTTCTCCTTGCTTTTTGGGTTAGTGCAATGTAGTTGCGTAGTTTGATGGTATCTGGAATTTTTTTTGCTTGGTACTCAGTCCAGCCTCCCTTACAATTTTCATTCAAAGTGAACTCATGATCACATGTGTTCTGATCAAAATTTTCTCCACACTGCTATACACCTGATTAGGCTGGCGTGGATCTTCAATTGTAGCCAAACTAGGATTTTCCCAGTTGAAACACCAGCACTAGGTAGTATAGGATTCAAAGCTAGATCATACTCCAAATTAATCACAGGAGCCACCGAATCACTAGTAACACCATCCTTCGTACCCAAAAACCAAAGTCTGCAAGACCGTAGCTAAGGTGCAATTTAGTGTAACGGTATTATTAAGAGATGCAACTAAAGTTTTATCATCAGTACTTTGTGTTAGAAAACGCGGAAAACACAAAAATGTATATGGTCAAAGTAATGAAATAAAATGGGAAAATAATGACACCAAAAATTTTACGTGGAAACTCTTCTAAATACGAGAAAGACCATGGGCCAAGAGGAGCAACTGAAATCACTATAGTAAGGAATTTTACACTGTGTAGTTATCAATACAATACTCAAAGTGACTACTATATACTCAAAAGGAACAACTTTCTTTTGGTTTCAACCTTACTAAAATATCACTCACACTCTATTTTTCTTTACATACTATTTTTCTTGCATAGTCTATGGAATACCTCACTTTGTTCTTTAAATTGATTTTCTCTCTAACTTGGTGTATTCGACAAATGAGTAAGAATTCTCTATTTATAGAAGGATAAAATCATGCCAATGTTACTAATGACATAGGTAATATAACAAAGTCAAAAAAGGGTTGCAAATCTTATCAATTTGTCAACCACCAAATCTATTATATTTGACTCAATTATTATTCCTTTTTAACAGTTACTTGTAGCAATTAAATAGCTAAAGTTGATAAAAAAATATGAGATGGACTCCACACTTTAATCTTTGTTTGTCAATACCCTCTTCTCATTTAAAATTGTCGTAAATCACCTGAAATTTCTACCCATTGAATTGTTCCTCTCCAAGCATTCCACATCTTTATGATTGTTATCATAATTTGTTTATAAAATCAATTGAAAACTATTTATATCATGACATTGATGCTTAAAATGGATATAATATGAATGTAAAATATGATAAAAAAAATTCCTAAAAAACCTCTTGATCGTACCTTCTTTTCTATAAGATTGAGTATTACCTTCATCTTATCAGTGCTAGTGCTAGGACTTGTGTTGTCTAGTTTTGCGTTACCAGTAACTATTGGCCTTCCAACTGTAGATACCCTCGAAAACAAGGATCTCTTCGCAAATAAATCTAATAATAATCGAGACAACAAAATCTACACCGCATCAATTAAAATTTCTTCTCTTGAATTGAAATCTAGTTTCCAAGGAAATACCCTGTAAAGATGTTGCTCTCGATGGTAAGGCAATAAGATGGAAATGCAAAATATTTACTGATTTTGATAGAGCACCCACATAAGCTTCATACTGATCAATATTTAGCATAATATGTCTATGAGAACGTAAACAACCAAAAAAGTTTCCTTTGATGCCCATGTTCTTAGGTAAATCTGTTCGCAAATCTCTTACTTCTACCGTACCGAAGGAGAACTTAATAATTACAGCTTGATGTAACCCTTCATCCTGTGCAAAAACTTGTCATTTTCCCTTTATGAATTCAATTGTAGGATCCCCATGTAGATATTGAATCCGTTTCAACTAAATTTTTTGTCAAAATATGGGCATCTTAGTTTGTGGTAAATTGAGTAGCATACGATGTTCGTTTATTAGGAGTATTGTTAGGCTCTCCCACACACATGGCTGCTACTAAGCCTCCATAGAGATCTCCTAAGGGTTAGGATTCCTTTCAAAGACTCTCTCATCATTTCATTTAAATCTATGGAGATCGCCTAAGGATTAGGTTTCATAATTTAAAAAGAATGTTAAGAGTAGAATAGTCAATTTGGTTTGCTCGGTCAAGTTATGATATTGGGTGCCTATCATAGCTCGACCAAAAGTCAGGGACGCAATGACATTCATTAAAAATACTCTCTTATAATGTTTGATTTAACTCTAGGTTAGGACTTGAAAATGGTATTTATTGTTACATATCTAAAATCAAGACAACTGAAGGATTAGGATCTAAGAATATGTCCAACTGTCACGTCTTTCAAATCAATTTGGCCAACTAGGGATTAATCATTTCACTAGAGAATATTATGATTAAATTGTATATATGTCACTATAACAAAATAAACTGTCGTTGAAATATGAAACAAAGAAATTATAAAAGAAAATTCTATTTGGAATAAGGCTTATATGCTATTGTAAATCTGCCATACTTTTTGTTGATTGTCTTGCGTTCTAATCTTTTAATGCTCTCTCCATTTTAAATCATTGATGATATTGACGTATGATTTTTACATGCTATATACAGCGAACTTTCTAAGCAATATTGATGTTCAAATCATTTATGAACTAAAGTATAAAGTATATGAGTCATATGGGGTGTGGGGAGAGTAGGATATACACGAACCTTATCATTACCTCCTAGAGGTAGAGAGATTGTTTCCTAAATACCCTCGACTGAAGTGCAACAAATGAGGTACAAAGAGGATTGTGAGTGTGCCGAAACCATAGAAAGCAACAATGAAAACATAGTAAGTAACAACAAAATAGTGCAATAATAGAAACATCAAAACAAGTGCTACAACAAACTAGTATAACGTCAATTAAAAATACCAACCTTCTAAGAAATACATTACTCCACTACAAACTAATCATTTACGATAATATGTGTGTCCTCCAGATTCCACACCTTTTGTATGTGCTACTTAGTACTGGCAATTTAAGCTCACTTTTCATTGATCCGTCCAAATAACTCATTTAATTTGGGTTGAAGGAGTGATTTTAAATATGGGTAATATTTGGGCTTATACCCATATTTTACCCATTATAATATGGGTATATTATGGGTAAACTACGGATCATATATGGGTATTGTAAGTTTTCTCCAAATTTTCAAAAAACCTTATGTGCCTAAGTTTTAGAAGTGATTTTCAAAACTTTCATATATGGGTCCCTATTAATATCTCAACTCTCGACCCCCCACCTCCACCCCGCCCAAAAAAGAATAATTTAAAGTTTATTTTTAAAATATTTTGAACTTCAAAATTTCATGTTTTCACCTCTATCCTCGACCCCCACCCCCATATCAGCCCCCTCGCCGCCGCCCCCCCGCCCCCCCACCCCACCCCACCCCAAAAAAAAAATAAAATTGAAGTTTGTTTTTAAAAAATGTTTCAACCTCAAAATATCATTTTCATCCCTACTATCGTCCCCCCATCATCCCCCACCCCCAACAAACCCCCAACCACCCCTACCCAAAAAAATAAGTTTGTTTAAAAAATTATTTTCAACTTCAAATATTTATTTTCACCCTAGCCTGGACCCCCAGCCATCCCCCCCCCTTTACCAACCCCCTACCCCCAACCAATCCCCATCCTTCAAAAATATTAAGTTTATTTTTAAAAAATATTTTCAACTTCAAATATTTATTTTTTCACCGTCCCCTGGATCCCCCACCCTAGCCGCCGCTAGCTCCTATCAGCCCCCCTGAATTCTTTTTAAAGTTTTTTTTCTTTATAATAAAAAAAAACTAAATGAAGCATTTTCAACAGATTTCATCTAAAAAAAATAAAATATTTTCTTCATATTGATTTTTACGAAAAGTACTATTTATTAAGGAAATATTGTAAAATATGGGTAAACTAGTATTTTACCCAACTCATTTACTACCCAGCCCATTCTTACCCAATATCAAATATGAGCGAGTTGACTGATTATCCATTTTATATTTACGCATTTTCAATCCGCCCACATTTGACCCAACCATCCCATTTGCCACCACTAGTGGTACTGAGTTGTCAGAGAAAACCTGTGGAGCTCCCTTAAGTGAAAGCCGAAATTAATGAAGTAGATTTGTAATCCAAAATTGATTTTTGCAACAACAACAGTAGCACAACTCTATATTCAACTTCGGTAGAGGACCGAGATACAGAGTGTTGTTTCTTGGATGCCCAGGAAATTGTTGTGTTGCCCAGGGAAGTGATATAGCCAGAGGTACAAGTTCGATCATTTGGGTCACTAGCCCAATCTGAATCTGAATAAACAACCAAACGAGAACATGGAGCTTTGGCAGTCTTTATGCCATATTGGCAGGTGTGATGAATATAACGGAATAATCGCTTGAGTGTTTTCCTGTGAGAGTGGCGTGGATTGTGCCTAAATTGAGAGAGATTGCTAAGAGTGAAGTCAATATCAAGACGTGTAAAGGATAAGTAGTGCAACTTTCCAATTAACCTCCTACAAAGAGTACCATCAACCGGAGGATCATTTAGTGAAGTTGTAAAAATAGTAGTCGAGGTCATAGGTTTATGAGCCCCTTTACTCTGTCATGCCAACTAGGGCTTGGCATAATATGGTTCAAACCGAAAAAACCAACCGAACCATTTTTTTTAGTTTTGGTTTTGGTTTTTCAGTTATTTCGGTTTTGAATTTTAATATTTCAGTTTTCCGGTTTAGTTTTCGGTTTTTAGATTTAAAAATTCGGTTAACCAAAAAACTGAAATTATGTATATGTATATATGTTACCCATTCCCAATCGGCCCATCCCAGTAGACCACAAACTATTATTCTCAGCCCAACTACCCAAATTCCTAAGTCTCAGCCCAACTACCCAAATTCCTAACCAATTACCCATTCCCAGTCTGCCAAATTCCTAATTTCCTATCAATTGATGATAAATCCCTAATTTGATATCATTACATATTTACATACACCGACGCCGACTCGGCTCTCTCAGTACGCAAATTAAAGATATGTTGTCGCGGACGTCGACTCGACTTGTCATATCTCTCAACTCTAAGCTCTCGGCAGTCGTCACTCGTAACTATAAATAGTCAAATTGTCTCTAAACTCTCATATCTCCACTCTCATCTCAGTTACACAATAAGCAGTTTAGTTGTAGGCGTTAACTAGTTGAAAGTTGTAATTGGTTATGAAAAAGTATTGAAGAGCACATTTGTTTATTTGTTTATTTCTTCTTTGTTTCCTTTATTATCTTTTACATGGATTATCTTTTTCCTTTTGAAGATGAAGAAATGAGTTAATTGTTTTGAGTTTTTGTGACTATAATGACATTCATAAGGGCTCTTCCTATCGTTATAGTTGGTGGTTTGCAGCTGCTTTTGCTCTTTGCTGATTGTGCTGTCTTGAACATGTTATGACTTGTGTCCTTGCAGCAGACCTTGTTCTATTGGAGTTTAATTTCAACTGACATGCTTTTTTCCATGTGTCACAGAAGAGCTCCCACATCGTATTCTTCTGATTTGTTTGTTGATTGTTTGGAAAAGCATGTTTCTCTGGTATTGTTTATTTCTTCTTTGTTTCTTGATGTTGTTTGCACTCTCCATGTAGTCTTCAATTGAACTTAAATCATGTCAACTGGTGGATACATTCTATATAAAAGAAACTTGTGTTTGTATGTGTTATGACTTGCTATAGTATAGTCATTCTTCAACTGTATTACGCTGTTACAATTTTCTGCTCCACAGGTCTCTGTTGTTTCACCTTTCGTTAAATCGGTCCAATTATTAACTCAATTCTATACTTCCTGGGAGAACTTGAATAGTAAATGAATTCAAACGCTGGCATTTAAATGTCTATTCTGTTTAAATGTCTTAGTTAAAGACTAATAAGAGAGTCAGTTAGGATAGTTAGTTAAAATACACAAGAAGTTTTTAGAAATAGGAATTGGGATGTGTTAGTACATGTATGACTTGTGAATGATATTGTTGTAAATTGGAATACTTTGTTGTTTCTTTAGTCATTGAATGTAACTAATCAACTATGCAACTATGTGATAATGTGGTTGATTTGTGAACTGTAATGTATAGTGTCCTTTTGAATTTTGATTGTTGTTCTTGTTGTTTGTTTCACTTTTTTTTTATAGATGACACAAACTTGAAGTAAGGGAAGTGAAAGTGGATCTTCAAATGAGAGCATACCTAACACCTCATCTCCCAGTGAGGTTGAAGTTAATGTTGATAGTTTAAAGAAAAGAAAAACCATGGAACCTAGAGCTAATTGTTGGAAGCATTTTGAAAAGTTCACCGATGAAAATGGAGCTAGTAAAGCCAAATGCAAGTATTGTACAACACCTTATGCAGCTTTTACATCATCTAATGGTATGTCATCAATGAATACTCATATGAGAACATGTCCTAAATTTCCCCGTGACAACGTAGATAAAGATCAAAATCTATTTTCTACCATTTTTAACGGGAGCAAAGGAAGGGGTCATTAGCACTTGGAAATTTGACCAAGCACAAAGTAGGAAAGCTTTAGCCAAAATGATAATTGTCGACGAGCTACCATTTAGTTTTGTTGAGAAAGAGGGTTTTAAAAACTTCATGAGAGTTACAATGCTGCAATTTCATATTCCTTTTCGTAGAACCGTGAGGAGAGATTGTTATGAACTATACCTCAAAGAAAGAAAAATTTTGAAGAAGGTTTTCAAAGAAGCACGTCCAAGAGTGTGTCTTACCACAGATAAATGGACCTCTATACAAAAAATAAACTACACGTGTTTGACAACCCACTTTATAGATAGAAATTGGATTTTGCATAAAAGAATAATAATTTTTGTCCTATTTCTAGTCATAAAGGAGTGGATATGGAGGCTTGCATTAATAATTGTTTGCTTGAATGGGGTTTGATAATGTGTTTACTATTACAGTTGATAATGCTAGTTCTAATGATGTTACTGTGAAAGAAATGTCTACAAAATTGAGAAATTGGGGAACTAACATTATGGATGGTGGCCATCTTCATGTGAGGTGTATGGAACATATCCTTAATCTTATTGTGCAAGATGGGTTGAAGGAAATTGGTAAGTCTGTCAAGCTAGTGAGACAAGCCGTGAAATACACTAAATAATCTCCCGCAAGACTTAGAAAGTTTAAAGAATGTTATGAATCTGAATTGATAACTTGTAAGAAATCATTATGTTTAGATGTTCCTACTAGGTGGAACTCTACATATTCGATGCTTGATATAGCACAACATTTTGAGCTTGCATTTGAAAGATATACTCTTTATGATATTGGATACTTCAATCATCTTCGTGCCTTTGGTTCTGATTCTTCTGAAAACAAAAATGGAACTAGCGTTGAAGATGGAATTGGTGTTGAAGCTGAAACTAGTGATGAAGATGGAACTACTACAAATATTCTTTCAAGTGTTGATTGCAAAAAATGTGAGTTCAATGGTGAAATTTCTTGAAACTTTTTATATTCTTACTTTGAAGGTCTCTGGTTCTAATTATGCCACTAGCAATACACACGTTGTTGAAATTGCTGAACTTAATCTTATTTTGAAAGAGATGATGACAAATGAAGATCGTAATTTGAAAGAAATGACAGAAAGTATGAATGGGAAGTTCAAAAAGTATTGGGGTGAACCACAAAAAATGAACAAGATGATCTTTATTTCATCTGTATTGGATCCCCGTAATAAGCTTTATTATGTTCCATTTGCAATTTTGTATATGTTTGGAAAAAAGTTGGGGAAAAGCTATGCTCAGAATTGAGAAAATACATGAACAAAGTGTTTGAATATTAGCTCGTAAAATACCTCTTTTCCATGATCTGTATCCAACTCCATCAAATTGAGCTTGAAAAAGTGATATCCCTGGATTATCTGAAGGATGAACATAGAAAACACTGCTTGTATCAATCCTAGCAACAGTTGCTTGAGTTGTAACCTCTGTCAGGATAAAAAAAAATGAATCGAAAAGCAGAAACTAGACCAAAAACAGATCTAAAGGCTCTAAAGACGAGAGAAATCGAACACAGAAAAACGAGAGGAATCGATGTGGCTCTGATACCATAACAAAACTCACTGTGACAGTGAGTAAACAGACAAGAAATAAGCTACGGGTAGCAATCAGAAAGACATTAATGGTGATTGAAGGAGAGAAGGAGAGAAACGTGAGAAGAATGTATTTTGATGAATTCAGAATCATACCCATTTCATCCATCACTACTACATTATATACATGTGGCTAAGGATATTCTAGAGTAATCAAAGAAGAATGAAAAATATGTAACTAACTAACAGAATTATTAACAAACTGTAATTAGGCTAGATAATTAAGTTTTGTTGGAATTCTCAATATGAGTGTTCTCACTTTTTGTCTCCTTAACATTGTGGTAAAATTGATTCTTTACTTATGCTCATTTATTAGATTTTGATTTTTTGGTCACATGCATCAGTATTTTAGTGTTTGTATCTCATAGTTTTGTATGAATATATTCTTAATTTCATTATATTTGATTTAAACAAAGCATTACGATGATTGAAAAAAAAAAAAAACTCCTTTTCTGATCCATTATTCATAACAATAAATTAGATAAATATAATTATAATTTCTATAGAAAAATCAATATATATATTTTTTTCAAGTATCTAGAATCTTTCTAATGCTACACTTATTATTCTAGGGTGAAATATTTACTTTTTACAAGAATGGATTAATTATTTAAATAATATTTTGATAAATTTGCTTTTTGTATTCCCCAATCTTATATTTATATGAAAGACAACCCTATGCCCGCCTATGTGGCATCACTATAAATCTGCATTCCCTTTGACATTTATTTATTTTCAAAACCAGCCTTCCATTTTGATTAAAAGTTATTAATTTTATGAAAAATGGTGACTTTTTTATGATTTGCGACTTTTATGAATAATTGTGACTTTTATAAAGGGATGTAATCTTTTTGAAGGATTATAACTTTTTCAAAGTGTTGTGACCTTTCCGATAAGACACAATAAACATTTCCTCACACTTCCCTATGTTGTTTACAAATAGAGGAATTTTATGCCACTCTAACTTGTAGATTTTTTTTCCCGCTATAGGGTAGTAAAATTGAAATACATTAATTAAATTTTTATGAAGTTCATGGAAATTAATATTTACTATAAGTAACAGTTATTTATGTTACTATGACATTTTCTTTTTCCTATTTTGGTAATCTTTTTTAACTCTGTTAAAGTTCCAGCAAGTATGATGAAAAATTTATCGTCCCTTTTAATATATGTTTCTTTGTATAAACAAAGAAAATTGATTTCAATTGCAATCCGATACACTACTGAAATGGTTGATGGTTGAATTCATTACATTTGGATCTTAAGTAAACAAATCTTTTATTTCATCCATCATTATTTGTATGTTTTTTTTGAATTTAAATACATTAATTAAGCTTCTAATAAAGTGTGTTTTATTTCTCAAAGTTTTCTTCCTCCTATTTCATGAAGCTTAATTTTTACTAGAAATCACAGTGATTAATGTGTCTATTGCAACTTCTTTATTCACTTTTTGTGACTTTTTCTGAATATTGTTTAAAATTTCAGTGAGAATGGTTGAAAATTTATCTTCTCTTTTATCCCTTTCAACAGGTTTTCTTCATATACTTTTTGGAAAATTGCTTATGGAGTGTGCTATGTTTGATAACACACAACAACTAATATTTAATAACTAATACGGAACACATGATAAAGTTTGTTTACAAAAGCAAAATGATTTCTCTCTTGCTTGTTGAAGTTAGTATATTTATTTTGATTATTTTATCTTGGCTACAAATATTTTGTATGTCATTGCACTATTCCTAGAATATTAGTATAGAGACAATTAGTCCACATCTTTTATAGCAAGTTAACTAATTTCCCATATTTCTTCTTCTCTTCTTTTTGACATATAAGAGATCATGTTTTCGTGAAACTAACAAATGTCAAAAATATACTATCACAAAAATATTTTTTATCGACAATAAATACGCATGTTGACGACGAGTTCTACAATCTTAACCGACATTAATTAATTGTCATTTGATTAAATGTTGTTATAGAATTTAAGGACATTTATATAGAGTAACAATTGCATTTAAAAATACATATTTAGCGATACTAAAGTTAATAATTATCGTTAACGATCATTTTTTCTGTGCTGGTAACTCATTCTTTTGATAAATTTTTTGATTTTTTTATAAAGAAGTAATTACTCTTTCTTTTGCTTCTTTGATCTTTTATAAAGAAGACAATTTTTTGAAAAATATATTAAGCAACATGCCCTTTTCTTCTTCATTATTAGTATAGTAAGGTTGTCCTTATTATTATTTTTGGATATTTGTAATTTCAAGAGCTCACAAAATTGTGCTGTGTGATTTTAATATGTCATATATCAAAAAATTTATTTAGTATATCCCGTTGTGAACATTTACATGTCACCTACTGCTTAGTGGATAATTGGATTAGTTTTTTTGTTACTCTACTATATTCATAACAATAATTATGGTTTAATCCAAATAAGCTAGAGCCGGTGATATGAAATTACTATTTTGAGATAATGACCCAAAAACATTTGTGATAATAACAATTTAGGGTCATTTTTAGCATATACATGATATCTCATATAATATTCAAAAAGATATTGATGGATGTTCATAAGAAAGGAGTCCAATGTCGTCCATTTGAATTTAGTAAATTACGATCTTGTATGGACGTGATGTTCTACTTTACTTGGGAGTGTAGTTGTTCAACGTTTTTTGTATCTTTTTTAACGTCTGATATTGTTCTTTATAACTTCTTGGAATTTAAAAAATTTCATTACATTTGACCAACTATTTTCTAAGATAGTTTTTGTATAACGAAAATGAATCTTTTATAAAAAATATAACACTTTAAGATTTCGGAGGAACGCTTTGTCTTAAGATAAAATGTTCTTTACAATGTAATATTTCTACAAAAAATATGAATTTTTATTTTTTAAAAGTATTATTAATAAAAAAATTAATAAAATAAAACACTAAATTAAATATTTTACAAGAAAGTAAAAAAATGCAAAGTGAACAAGAAAAAGACTACCAAAATAGTTTCAGACTTTAGATGAAAAAGGAAAAGATGTTTATTACCATATAAAAATAAGGAAAGTCAGAGGCATACAAAGCTAAATTTCATTTCAATAATATAGGAGTTTAGCTTTGTATTCCTCTGATTTTCCTTATTTTTTTAATTCTTCCGTGACTCAAACTCACAACCCTAAGGTTGAAAGTGAGGAGTACTTACCATCCGAGCAACTTCCTCTTGTCATTTGTTATTTCTTGTTGTACATGATAGTCTACATTTCCCCCCTCTTTCAACGGAAGTTTCAAACTACTCCATCGTTCTCTTAATTCGTCCAAATTACGTTGTGCACCCTCTAAAAATTATTAATAAAATAATTATTTTTATTAAATTATTAATATTAATGATTCTTTGAAAATTTTAAATTGAAATTCTCGCATCAATTATTTGTACCATGTATAACTTTTTGCTTTTGTTTATTAGGTAGTATCTTCTTGTAAGGGGCCATCTTTGTTGGGCTTTATGGAGGCTTGTGAGCCGGCCCGACCCATTACTGAAACCCTAGGTTAACCATTTGGTTTTCCTATAAATATGATCCTTGTATTTGTAATTCTGGAGGAGCACAAGTGAAATAAAATCCTCCTGTTACAGTCGTGGGAGTAGGGAAACCGAACCACGTTAAATTCTTGTGTGTCCCGTTTGCGTTCCGTTTCTCTTTTCTCTAGATTATTTGTGTGTGTTGTGTGTTTAATTCCCAACAATTGGTATCAGAGCGAGGTTTCAACAACACTGTAACACAAACTGTGAGAAATTGTCACCTAGGGTTCTTGTGTGAAGAACTGTATGCAGGGAGGAGAGCCGCCGTTACCGTGTGGGTAACCTCAAGCAGCAGCCGGCTAGGAGAACCGCGCAGGGTGCGAACAGCCGTCGTCCGTGTGCTGTCCGTCGCGCCGTTCCGTTGGCCGTCGCGTCGAGAAGGAGTGTGCCGCCGCCGTTAAGGTAATTGCCGAAGGTGCCGTTTTTTTGTGGTGCAATATTTCTGACGAAATTACCAAGATCTGAAATTAGTTGTACCAAGTATCTCATTTAGTCCTTTGAGATGGCAGAAGATGGGAAGTTCCGAATTGAGAAGTTCGATGGTACAGATTTCAGTTGGTGGAAGATGCAGATTGAAGATTTGCTGGTTCAGAAAGATTTGGACGTAGTGTTGGGTGACAAGCAAGGAAAATTGTCTGATGCAGAGTGGGCAGTTTGGATCGGAATGCTATGTCAGTTATCCGACTCTCGTTGACCAAGAATGTTGCGTTCAACATTCTTAAGGAGAAGACAGCGAAAGGCATCTTGGAAGCCTTGTCTAACATGTACGAGAATCCATCTGCAGCAAACAAAATTTTTCTGATTAGAGAGTTGGTGAACACAAAGATGAAGGAAGGCAGTTCAGTTACCGAGCACATCAACTCATTGAATTCGATCTTAGCCAGACTTTTGTCAGTTGGCATTAAGTTCGATGATGAAGTTCAAGCTTTACTACTGTTATCATCATTGCCTGACAGTTGGTCCGGAACGGTTACAGCAGTTGCCAGTTCAGTGGGACCTAATGGATTCACCTTTGAGAAGATTCGTGATCTCGTTCTTGGCGAGGATGTCAGAAGAAGGAGTTCTGGAGAATCATCAGGTGATATGCTAAACGTCGTCAGAGACAGAGGAAATAACAGAGGTAGTGGGAGCAGGAACCGAAGAAGGAGTCAGTCGAAGGCTCGGGATGGCTCAGGTGTAACATGTTGGAACTGCAAGGAGGTGGGGACATTTCAGGAATCAATGCCAAAAAGACAAACAAGTCAACATTGCAGAAGACAGCGCCAACGAGGATTTGTTTATCTGTTGCGCGGAGAGCAATGTGGATTCCTGGGTCATGGATTCTGGTGCTTCTTTTCACGCTACCCACAACAGTGAAGCATTGCAGAATCTGGTTATTGGAGACTTTGGAAAGGTAAGGCTTGCAGACGATAGAGCTCTTGATGTTACGGGCATGGGTGACATGGTGCTGAAGACGCTAGTCGGTTTCTGGACCTTGAAGGATGTCAGAGTTGTTCCAAGCTTGACGAAAAGTTTGATTTCTGTTAGGCAGTTGGATGAACAGGGACATCATGTGAAGTTCGGAAATGGGCAGTGGAAGGTCGTGAGGGGCAATCTTGTCATGGCTCGTGGAACAAAAAGAGGATCGTTGTATATTGTCGGATTACCGTCTGAGGGAGTGACCATCCCAGTTCAGAAGAAAAACAAAGTCCGGTTCACAGAATCTCGTGGGCAGAAGAAGGTTGTCTTTGCAAGAAAGAAACCCAGAGCACAGGTCAGATTCAGGATGAACGAGCAAGGAAAGGTTCAGGAAGACCAGTCAGAGGCGTTGTGGCAGTGGGAGCACCGGCCGTGCTTCAGCCAAGGCTCCTAGAAGACAGTGGGTCAAGAGAACCAGTATTCCAGCTGTTGATACGTCTCCAGAAAAATCTTGCTGAGTATGGAGAGTGTTTGTTCTCAGGGAGTTCTAGGATCCGGCAGTTCGTGTCTCAAGTGGGAGCCGGTAGGGACCGAGGACGAGTCAAGGGCAGTTAGTTTCAGCCGTGACTGATGTGTTGAAGCTTCGGGGAGCTTCAACGGGCCTTTCAGTTGACTGATGAGAAGGCCGCTGTAGCAGGAGAGAGTTGAAAAAGATTACTAGACATACAAGTGTTCTAAGTGGATGACAGTTGAAATTCTTCAAGCCTCCAAGTGGGAGATTGTTGGGCTTTATGGAGGCTTGTGAGCCGGCCCGACCCATTACTGAAACCCTAGGTTAACCATTTGGTTTTCCTATAAATATGATCCTTGTATTTGTAATTCTGGAGGAGCACAAGTGAAATAAAATCCTCCTGTTACAGTCGTGGAGTAGGGAAACCGAACCACGTTAAATTCTTGTGTGTCCCGTTTGCGTTCCGTTTCTCTTTTCTCTAGATTATTTGTGTGTGTTGTGTGTTTAATTCCCAACAATAAATAAAATCCTCCTGTTACAGTCGTGGAGTAGGGAAACCGAACCACGTTAAATTCTTGTGTGTCCCGTTTGCGTTCCGTTTCTCTTTTCTCTAGATTATTTGTGTGTGTTGTGTGTTTAATTCCCAACAATCTTGGTCCTTCTAAGATTTTGCCTTCATTGTATTCGTAAAAGAATATTCTTATTTGTATTCTTTTTCTCTTTCAACTTTTGTAATAGACTAAACATACATTAAAAAAGAAAAATAATCTTTTGATGAATTATTTACATTAATAATTCACGTTTGCACATAGTAATTTCATTTATACAAATGTGTTCAAGATTAAAAAAACTGGCATAAAAAGATTACGTCGATGATTATTTTAAGAAAAATAACAATAGGATATTGATTTGATGGGAAATACATGTTTTTTTTTAAAACGTAAGAACTTTTGATTTATTATCATTCTGACCAGATATCAATACCACTTTTGAAGATTAGTTTTCAAAATATAATTAGAATCCATGGTTAAACGATGAATTAAATATAAAGTTATCAATAAAGCCCTACAATTTGCAAATATTTCCTTCTCTCCTCTTTTTACCTTTCTTCCATTGATTTCTCCACTCTAAAAAGATATTTAGTAGAACGACAGTGAAAAAGAACTTTTATTATAAATTCTTTTATGTATTGTGGATTCCTAAGAGTCATCACTAGTACACCACCCACCGCAATTTCGACCAGAGTCATAACCTTCATCCCCAACACCGTGACCCTACAAACAACAATATGTGATCAACCCCGCCAACAAGAACTCTATGATCCAAAAATAGACGTGATGACATACGTCTTATTTCATCAAGACAAGTCGATCTAAATTCAACAATTACGATAAAACGTGGAATTATATAATCAACTAAAAAATACCTCCAAAACCTTGTTGTCGCGTGTACAAACACTAATGTATTACACAAGAATTGAAAGAAAACGTAAGTCTCACATGATATTTTCTCTAGAATAGAACAAGATCATAAATAGGAGTAAGAAGGTCCACTGATTTTACAAACAACTACCTCACAAATCTCCACATGAATACTCGTAAAAGAAAAGAACAGAAAATATCACGAAGATCCTGTCTCTTGACCTATAAAATTGTAGAAGCAAGAAGTGAGTACCAAACCACACGATACTGAGTGAGTTAACTTCTAAACACAAGCTAAGGGAATAGAATACGGGTACTCCTTAAACCCCCACCGAACATCCTCAACTACAACCTGATAGGCTCAATATTCATCTAACAATTACACAGAAATGCACTCATAAGATCAGCAACACACGAGATCAAGTTCACCAATGATAAAGATGTGTAATGCAATGAAATTTAATTTCCAGTATAGTGATGCATGTCTGATCTAGTGATACACACCCGTTGTCTCTCAATCCTGGACTCATGAGAGACATATATGTCCATGCATCCATCGTGGTGCACGACACATCCTTCGATAATAGTATCCATCACGACGTGCGATATGTTCCTCTAAATATAGTATCCGTCGTGGCGCGCAACACGTATGGTACATCATTTTTAATTTCTTACTCTCTCTCAATTCACATAACACTTGTCACAATCATGTCTTAGAACAATGCAAATGACATGTTCCAATAAATTATGAGGAGATGACCATTTTCATAATAATGCACAGTTTACAACAACACAATTGTGATACAACATCCACAATGAGTCAACAAGTCTTTCAAGACATTCTCAACAAATCACATATTAACAATTAATCACACTATTATTACCCTTTTTTCATTATTAGAATTAATTAATATGGACAAGTTAACCCATCACAAAGTCTCACTACCCCCAAACATATATCACAAGGAAATACACTAATTTCATACGCTTAACAAGGGTTTAGAAATTTACTTGCCTCAAATCATCGAAGAATCACCCTGACTCTTGAGCCTTCCCCTTTCGTTAGACATCCAAATCAACGGCTAGACCCAAAAACCTACACAAACCTAAAATCAAGTTCCTAAATTTTGATGTCAATTATCATGTCAACTAAATACTTCAAATTTTCATGTCTAGGGTTACATTTCCACTCTCTAATTGTTATTCTTGCAATAACTTGTATTTATAAAGTTAATAAACAGAAACAGAATCAAGATGAAGCAGAAAAAAATTTATAATACAAGAATTAGTCCGAGTCCACAGAAACTACTGTGTGTCCTTAAGAAATTTAATCCCCTCATTGTACCCAAGGTTATGGATTAATTTCTCCCAAGATAAAAAGGATTAAACCTGTTAAAGAAATAGCGGTACCTCAAACTTCTTTAACTTCAACGAACTGAAGAACAACAACAAGTCACACAGACTGAGTCGATCGACACTTTGATTTTGTTTGAGAGAAAAATAAATGCAGAGAAAGAAAAAAAAATTTCAGTGATTAAAAAATCAAAAATTGACTTCCTTTTATAGCCATTTTCAGCAAGGAACATGTCTGTTCAGTGAAATCTGTTCAGACCCATTTTATCCAGAAAGTTGTGTCTTTTGGAAAAAATAACAACTTTTTGAAAAATTGTGTCTGTTAGGAAAATAACTACTTTTTGGAAAGTAACGACTTTTCGGAAAAGTAATGACTTTTCGGAATGTTACTGTTACCCGCAAATTTATAAGAGATAATATTAACAGGATTTATTTGATTTAACAAAAATTGATTAAATAAATTTTGTCCAAAAAATTTATCAATCAATCACATCATTTGCCAAATCCAAATCCAAATCCAAAGAAATGACTTTTCATTTGCACTTTGCAAATGACTTTTCATTTTCCCTCCAAAGTAGTTCCCTCACTTTTGATATTCTCTCTTTTCTTTTCCCATTCACACTTGCTAAAACCCAACAATCCCCCACATGAATGGGGAAGGCTATTGTTAAAACATATGCATGAAAAAACTTGTGTGTCTTGTAGGTAAAGGTTAATCGCATCTGGATAAGTAGGTTTCCCTTTAAACTTTCCGTAGTGAACATATATCGGATATACTCGGTCAATCGGTAGATTTGATATCTTTGAACCGTCGAGCTTTGGTGTATACCTAGACAACATATGTCACACAATCAACCCTTGAACTGTTCTTAGTTCTCATTGTTTTGTTCGTTTCAGCCATGAACACATCTTGGATAGTAAGTGCTTAAAGAACTGGCCTTACCGGATTCTCCTTGAAGCGGCTTACACTTCACACTTACATAGGTGATTTCTAAATGTGTTATCCCATAGATACACCATTGATATTCCCTGTATCAAACTTAGAAACCATTAAAAAGTCCTTATGTCTTTATCCTGGTTACTAAACATTGTCTCATCATGAGAATGGACCATAAAATAATAATAATATTTTTTTTTTCTTTGACAATGTTGAACCGTCATCAATGACTTTGTTTTATCTCCTTGAACCTAGATCTTGGGATCTCCAGTCTTCTTGATAGAGTTACCGCCATGATGACTTGTTCTCGGCCATAGTCCCATTCCCGTCGATGATTTCTTAACTCCCTCTCTTTTTAGGCCTTTTGTAAGTGGATCCGACACATTATCTTTTGACTTCACATAGTCAATTGTGATAATTCCACTAGAGAGTAGTTGTCTCACAGAGTTATGTCTTCGTCTTATGTGACGAGACTTGCCGTTATACATAATGCTTCCAGCCCTTCCTATTGCAGCTTGACTATCACAATGTATGCATATAGGGCCATTGGTTTGGGCCAAAATGGAATATCTTCTAAGAAATTCCGGAGCCATTCAGCTTCTTCACCTGCCTTGTCTAAAGCAATGAATTCAGACTCCATTGTAGAGCGAGCTATACATGTTTGTTTGGATGATTTCCAAGATATTGCTCCTCCACCAATAGTAAAAACGTATCCACTTTTGGATTTTGTTTCAGTTGACCCAGTAATCCAATTTTCATCACTATATCCTTCAAGAACGGCTGAATATCTGTTGTATTGTAAATCATAGTTTTGAGTGTCATCTAAGTATCCCAAAACTCTCTTCATTGCCAACCAATGATTATGATTAGGATTACTTGTGTATCGACTCAGTTTACTGATAGCGCAAGCTATGTCTGGTCGTGTACAATTCATGACATACATTAAGCTTCCCAATACGCTAGCATAGTCCAATTGAGACTGACTTTCGCCTTTATTCTTTGCAAGATGAAGATTTACATCAATTGGAGTCTTTGCCCTTTTAAAATTCAAAAATTTGAATTTTTCAAGTATCTTTTGAATATAATGAGTTTGAGACAATGCTAGACCGTTAGGAGTTTTAAGAATTTTAATTCCTAATATCACATCAGCAACTCCTAAATCTTTCATATCAAACTTACTAGCAAGCATACGCTTTGTAGCTTTTATATTAGCAATGTCTTTGCTCATTATAAGCATATCATCTACATATAGGCATAAAATAACTTCCTGATTTGGAGTATCTTTAATGTAAACACATTTATCACATTCATTGATCTTAAATCCATTTGACAACATGGTTTGATCAAACTTTGCATGCCATTGTTTTGGTGCTTGTTTTAGCCCATAAAGTGACTTAATAAGTTTGCACACTTTCTTTTCTTTACCAGGAACTACAAAACCCTCAGGTTGTTCTATGTAAATTTCCTCTTCAAGCTCTCCATTTAAGAAGGCTGTTTTCACATCCATTTGATGAATTTCAAGACCGTATACTGCAGCTAGTGCAATTAACATCCGAATTGATGTAATCCTAGTCACTGGGAATATGTGTCAAAATAATCAAGACCTTCTTTTTGTCTATAACCTTTGACAACAAGTCTTGCTTTATATTTGTCAATAGTTCCATCGTCTTTCATCTTCCTTTTAAAGATCCATTTTGAACCCAAGGGTTTGTTCCCTGGAGGAAGATCAACCAACTCCCAAGTATGATTGCTTAAGATTGATTCAATTTCACTATTAACAGCCTCCTTCCAAGAGGTTGAGTCACTAGACAACATTGCTTCCCTGAATGTTTGAGGCTCACTTTCAAGAAGAAATGTTACAAAATCTGATCCAAATGAAGTAGATGTCTTTTGACGTTTACTGCGTCTTGGACTTTCTTCATTTTGTTCATTCTCTTTTGGTTCTTCTCTAGGTTGTTTAGATCCCCCACTAGATGACTCAAGTCTAGTTTTATACGGATAGATATGTTCAAAAAATTCAGCACTATCTGATTCCATTACCGTATTATCATGAATATCCGGATGTTCGGACTTATGAACCAAAAAACGACATGCCTTACTGTTTGTGGCATATCCAATGAATACACAATCCACAGTCTTAGGTCCTATTTTTACCCTCTTAGGTATAGGAACTTGGACTTTGGCTAGACACCCCCACACTTTGAAATATTTCAAATTGGGTTTTCTACCTTTCCATTTCTCATATGGAATTACATTTGTCTTTGAGTGAGGCACTCTGTTAAGTATCTGATTTGCTGTAAGGATAGCTTCCCCCCACAAGTTCTGTGGTAAACCTGAACTTATAAGTAATGCATTCATCATTTCTTTTAAAGTTCGATTTTTTTCTTTCTGCGATTCCATTAGACTGAGGAGTGTAAGGAGCAGTAGTTTGATGGATTATTCCATTTTCTAAACATATTTCTGCAAATGGAGATTCATATTCTCCACCTCTATCACTTCTGATCATTTTGATCTTTTTATCTAACTGATTTTCAATTTCAGTTTTATATTGCCTAAATGCATCTATTGCTTCATCCTTACTATTTAGCAAATAGACATAACAATATCTAGTGCAATCGTCAATAAAAGTTATGAAATACTTTTTCCCACCACGTGATGGTGTTGACTTCATGTCACAAATATCAGTGTGAATCAATTCTAAAGGATTTGAATTCCTTTCAACAGATTTATAAGAATGCTTAGCATACTTAGATTCAACACAAATTTGACATTTTGATTTATTGCACTCAAATTTTGGCAAAATTTAAGTTAATCAGTTTTCGCTAGGTTTTGTTATTAACGTGTCCCAAACGTTCATGCCATAAACATTTAGACTCAAGCAAGTAAGAAGAAGCAAAATCTTTATTCATATCAACTGCAATTACATTGAGTTTGAAAAGGCCATCACTAAGGTAGCCTTTCCTACATACATATCATTTTTGCTTACTACTACTTTATCAGAAACAAATACACATTTAAATCCATTCTTGGTCAGAACTGGAATTGAAACTAAATTCTTTCTCAATTTTGGAACATATGAGACCCTATTAAAAGTCACCACCTTGACTGATGTCATCTTTAATAGGACTTTGCCCGTTCCTTCCACCTTTGCAACAGCGGAGTTTGCCATAAACAATTTTTCATCTGTAAGTGCTGGAGTATATGATGTAAATAATTCTTTGTTTGCACAAACATGGTATAGGCACCAGAATCTATCCACCATTCTCTTGGATTTCTATCCAAGTTACATTCTGAAAGCATTGCACAGAAATTGTCCATTTCTCCTTTGGATTCAGCCAAGTTTACTTGATCCTTCTTTTCTTGTCCTTTTAGGACCCCAGCATTCATTAGCCCTATGACCATGTTTTCCACATTTAAAGCAGTTTCCATTGAATTTCTTCTTAGGAGGATTGCTTTTTGGACCAGATGCTTTCTTTCTTTTCTTTAATTTTGTGGAATCTTCTTCAACAAAATTTACTCCAGATATTGTTGAATTACCACGTGACCTCTTTTCTGCAGCCTTATTATCCTCTTCGATTCTCAACCTTACTATGAGATCTTCAACAGTCATCTCCTTGCGTTTGTGTTTCAAGTAGTTTTTAAAGTCCTTCCACAATGGAGGTAACTTTTCAATAATTGCAGCCACTTGAAAAGCATCATTCACAATCAATCCTACATTAAAGGTTATGTGAGTATTAAGGGAAAACTTAATATTTCTAACATAGGCATTAAATAAATTTATACCTTCAGCAAGGAGATCATGGATTATGACCTGCAATTCTTGAACTTGGGTGACGAAAGTCTTACTGTCTATCATCTTAAAGTCCAGAAATTTTGCCACAATGAATTTCTTCATTCCGGCATCTTCTGTTTTGTACTTCTTTTCTAAAGCATCCCAGAGTTCTTTTGAGATTTGGCATTGCTGTACACATTGTACAGATCATCTTGCAGACCACTCAAAATATAATTTTTTACACAAAAAATCTGAGTGTGTCCATGCTTCTGTTACCAAGAATCGTTCATCAGCCGGAGTTTCATCTGACATAATAGGAACATTCTCATTGATGAACTTCTGCGGACTCAACGTAGTGAGATAGAAGAACATCTTTTGCTGCCATCTCTTAAAGTTGACTCCAGAAAACTTTGCAGGTTTCTCAGCCGGTGCTAAGGCAACATTTGAACGATTATGTGCAACCGTTGTTGTTGCAGCACTTACTGTTCCAGCATTTGTTTGACTTGAATTAGTCATTTTTTTTCTGTCACAAATGGCAGATAAATTAAGTATTTAAAATACTAACAGTAAAGAACAAATCTTTACACAAACTGTTTCTGATTTAACGATAAAGTTTTTATGTTCTTTTAATCGTTAATCGAATGAATTTTAAAAATTCAAGCAGAGTAGAAAACCATAAAGGTTTTAATCTCCAGAAACCTCAAATACAGAAACTGTTAAATTTCTTAAGATTGTTATTCTTACAATAACTTGTATTTATAAAGTTAATAAACAGAAACAGAATCAAGATGAAGCAGAAAAAAATTTAAAATACAAGAATTAATCCGAGTCCACAGAAACTACTGTGTGTCCTTAAGAAATTTAATCCCCTCACTGTACCCAAGGTTATGGATTAATTTCTCCCAAGATAAAACGGATTAAACCTGTTAAAGAAATAGCGGTACCTTAAACTTCTTTAACTTCAAAAAACTTATGAACAGCAACAAGTCACACAGACTCAGTCGATCGACACTTTGATTTTATTTGAGAGAAAAAATAAATGCAGAGAAGAAAAAAATTTTTTTTTCAGTGTTTGAAAAATCGAAAATTGACTTCCTTTTATAGCCATTTTCAGCAAGGAACATGTCTGTTCAGTGAAATCTGTTCAGACCCATTTTATCCAGAAAGTTGTGTCTTTTGAAAAAATAAACAACTTTTTGAAAAATGTGTCTGTTAGGAAAATAACTACTTTTTGGAAAGTAACGACTTTTCGGAAAGGTAAATGACTTTTCGGAATGTTACGTTACCCGCAAATTTATAAAGATAATATTAACAGGATTTATTTGATTTAACAAAAAATTGATTAAATAATTTTGTCCAAAAAATTTATCAATCAATCACATCATTTGCCAAATCCAAATCCAACACTTTGCAAATGACTTTTCATTTTCCCTCCAAAGTAGTTCCCTCACTTTTGATATTCTCTCTTTTCTTTTCCCATTCACACTTGCTAAAACCCAACAATAATACCATAAATCTAATGGTAATTATATGATTAAATGGATCAATATTTAATTACTTGTATCAATATATGAAAACTAACTTGATAACTATAAGAAAATTGTGAAACCAAACAAAACCCATAACCATTATGCATACTACCGACTTGGACTAGCGCTCTTTTGTAATGATTCTACAGGTATCGAAAGTTTGAGTATAAAATACTTCAATGAGTTACTTGGAGGGTGTATTTCAACTTTTTGATCAGAGTGGGCTATCGAGTTTGTTGGCTGTGCGATATCAGAATTTGATTATTTTTCATTTACTTTGATATATACTCACATAGCAATTACTTTTGATATAAGATAAGATAAATTGTAAAGTATATCTTTTTAGTTGTATTCCTTGGGCCCTTTTTTGCCTAATACTTTTTAAATAATTATATCTTTAACTACTATACTTCGAATACTAATTATAAAAAAGTAAATGATCAAAATCACATGTGAAACATTCTGGTAGTTTTATTTGAACCATCTGGTGCTCACAGTTTTTATCTAAATTATCACCAACTATTTATGTGTCGAAGACATGTTTTATTACTCTTTTTAATTAGTCTATAGTTTCTCATGACTAATCAAACTTGATATTCATGAATTAAATCATTAATGTAGTTCTTTTGTGTCACGTCCAGAGCCTCTATCCTACGCGTGACCAGCAACCAATGACCATTTTGGTCTTGAGCGAACCCTTGGCATGACTTACTTGACTCAGCGAAAAACTCAAACATTAGATATAACTTAAGAGTAGCTTTTAAAATAGTACTTAGCCAATATGGCAACTTCAAGTTTTTGCAAATGAATGAAAATAAAACCAAAACTAACACAATCTGTCTATGAAGCCTCTAAAAGTACTAAGATGAATGTTGAGACAAACCTACAACATTCAATAACTAAAAATGTCTGAAAAACAATAAAAAGAACTCCTCTGGATGCAACGAGGCTCACCACTAACTCTGAGTTGCTCACTGGATCAACGACACCCCAATTGCTGATCCTTGTTACCTGCGTCTACATCATGATATGATGCAGACAAACTGACAACAGTACATTGAATGAAAGAGTACGCGAGCTGGAAAGCTAAAACAAACTTAAGCTAGAATAAGAGTAAGAAGAAACACTTAGCTTGGCTGCACTGACAACAGTACATTGAATGAAAGAGTACGCGAGTTGGAAAGCTAAAACAAACTTAAGCTGGAATAGGAGTAAGAAGAATCACTTAGCTTGGCTCTGCACAACTCATGGATAACTACTCATCATATATTTATATAAAAGAGAATCCTAGGCCTGCCTACGTGGCGCCACCACAATCTAGATGTTCTATTTAAATTTATTTATTTCCAAAAATAGCCTTCCCCTTTCTTGAAAAGATGCGACTTTTATGAAAAGCTGTGACTTTTATGAAGAGTTACGACTTTTATGAAGACTTACCGAAAAATAGTCATCCTCTTTCATGAAATGATGTGACTTTTATAAAAAGGTGTAACTTTTATGAATAGTTACAACTTTAATGAAGAGTTGTAACTCATGAAAAGTTGTGACTGTAAAGAAGAGTTGCAACTTTTATGAAGAGTTGCGACTTTTATGAAAAGTTATGACTTTTTTAAAAGATTGTGACATTTATGAAAGGTTGTGGCCCTTCCAAATAGTCTTAACCTTTCCGATAAGGCACAATAAATAGTTCTTCACACTACAATTTATTTTCAATAAATAGAGGTGTTTCCTCTCATTTTAAAACAAAGAAAATTTTGAACCTTTTCTCTTCTTCTTCTTCACAATTATATATTTGTGTACTTTTCTCATGTTGAGTGGTTCAGTGAAACCATTGGTTATGTTAGAGATTTACCGTCATTAATTTATACTTATGTTATTAAGGTTAAATGATATGATCTAATAATTTTCATTTTCCTATACATTATATATATTTTATGTAAGATAATATAGTGTATTGGTTTTAATTACCGATAGATTTTAAGTATTATTAAATTCCCATGAGAAGCATTGGTAATTTTATACTTATTCTTCAGTTAAATTTCCACCATATTCATGTAAATTTTCACCATGTTCATTCTCTATGTAAATTTACACAGACTTTTTCCTTTACTTATAGGTCAAATCTCATATGGTTTCAAAAAATAAAAATGAATGTACAATCAAAATCTAAGTTTTTTTTTTTACTTAATAAAAACCTACTACCTTATCTATTTTTCTTTACAACTGTTATTTAGGGTAGCGGGGACCTTCACCCTTCATCAATTGAGTAGTTTTTATTATTAGTAAGTAAAAGTAACTTTTTTGTGAGCGGAATCTTGGGTTGTAGTGAATCCGTCTCCAAATAATTGTTGCGATGAAAATGTATGTAAGTTTGTATTAATTTTCACATTTACGACTCATCTACAAAGCATTTTATATTTTTCTATCCTCTATTTTCAATTTAAAATGTACTCTAGCAACTCACAACTATTCCACAACATTACAATGATATTTTGAAATCTAAGAGCAAACTAGAGTCATTACATGATTCGCTATATGTCGGATTAAATTTTGAATTGCTACAAATTATCTAGCTTTTAGGTGTTTTTGCTATGCTCATTGTTGCGTAAGTGTAGGAGACGAGAAATTGTTTTATTCCCTCCTTGGCAATATGCTTTTTCGTATTTTTATTGCGAATCTAATATAGTATGTTGATAATAATCAGCTTCACCAAGAGGGAATCTCAACTTCTAGAACAAGTATTCGAGAATGTATGTCATGATTTTTAGATGAGACGAGGAATATCACATACATTTTACATTTCCTTCGGCCATACAAGATACCTTACTGTAAATGGTGTACAAAGTCAAAAAGATAACCATTATCGGTAAACTTAACAAGGATCATTACAAAGTCTGTAAACATGCATATGTAGTGAAAGAAGGATATTTGGAGTTTCTTAGTTTGCTTACTCTTGTATAAGTTTTGCTCTGTCTGAATTTTGACAGTTGAAACCTCATTTAATTGTGGAGTCTAATGCGTACGCCTCATTGAGAGGACCCAATAAACCTTGCCAAAGGTGTAGAGGCAAGTTGGCGTGATCACTAAAATTATGCCCAAGTAGAGGGCTTACAAACTACGTGGCTAGTAGTTCAGGGACTATTTGGGTGCGCTAAACCCCAGTCAAACTCGGTATTATGCTACTCCCAAAGAATTACGCCGATAACACATTATGAATAGTTTTTGTAGTACTGGATATCCCAAAAATGAACATGCAAAACTGAGAATGTGCAACAATTAATCTGATAATGATGCATTCATAAATTGACGCATGTATAACTTAATACTACATATCTGACCTAGCATGTGTAATTCAAGAAATAAATAAATACATAGCTAGGGTTCTAAAATTCATGCAATAGACTAAGTAATAACATGATAAACTTATTTTGAACACTTACATAATTAATTCATGATGAGATCCTCTCATTCTAGAAACCCCAGGTCTGTTCATAATCATTGAATCAAGAATCTGACTAAATTCTTGGAACCTAATGGGAAAAAGGAACCCACTAGTGATATCTCACATACCTGGTGAGGAATTCTACGGAGAAATCTTTCGATTTTGGGGTTTGAACTCACAAAAACATGATGCATTCTTGAACTAGGATTGGTCGATCTTTTCTTCTCTCTTACTTATAATTTTCTAAAGTTTACTTAATGATTTGACTTAGGTAAGTTGTAGTTATGGTTCAAGGCTTAAATTGACTAAAACCTCATAATTTAGGGTCTAAACGACGTAGTTTGATGTTAAATTAAATAGAAAAAGACCAAAACACCATTAACTATTGTCAAGTGACCGATGGACGGTACGTATGAGCCGCAGGTCAACCTACAGTCTGTAGGTTTGGGTCGTCGGTAAAGCCTGCCCAATAGGGCTTCTCCAAAAAGATCATAAAATTTTACTCTAAGATCGAATTTTAGCAAACTCGGTAGCATTGAAAAGAGAATTCAATTATCTATCATATAATAGGTCATGTGACATATTATTTGTTTTGTTCTAGGAGTGATAACCATTTGAAGTTGACCCAATCAACAATTCCCCTCTACCTGGCTGCTAACCTTCACCAACGTTCAGAACTACGGGTCGTGGATAGAACGATGGTCGGTGTTGGTTGGATGTCGTTCACGTCAGAGGCTGTTTAAAGGGGGCCTCGATCAATAGACACAAACCATGGCCCGTAGTATGGCCTACAAACCATGGGTCTATTCGTGGGTCGTGACTTAGCGAATTTTTTGAGCTGGGTTTGGGGAGAGGTTGTAGTGGTGAACAAGTTATCTTTTAATTTGTTTCTTAGTGGTTTTAAAATCCTTGTATTAATGCTTTGTCTTCCGTTGAGCAAGTAAGTCAGGCCAAGGGTTCACTTTGGACCACTAATGGTCTTCGAGTGCCAGTCCCGCACAGGGTGTAGGCTCAGGGCGTGACATTCGGGATAAATTGTTAGAGAGGAAGTTTATCCTAACTAAAGTGTAGATTGATCTTTGATTTATAGCTAGTTACTAGTAGTTGCAATCACCCACATGTATACATTATCCTATAATCCAATCACATCCCAAGAACCCATTTTATACTTCTTTATTAGTGTTATTTGTTGTTGTTGTTGTAGTTGATAATTACAACTAAACCTTTTTTTTTGTTATTTGAACTATTGCTTTTATTTGCATATGTTTATTCCTATGATTGACTTGAACATATTCATACTTTGATATTGAATCTTATACTATTACCACTCCCTGTGGGAACGATCCCAACACAATTGGCTGGTTTACATTCTACCTAATGATCATTGACTCTTAGAACTATATTAAGTGTCTTTGATTGCGTTATTCAATCAAAATGGCACCATTGTCGGGCAGTGGTCTTGGTTAAGATTCTTTCGTTAAGTTGAATTTTGTTCTTATTAATTATAGCTGAGTTTACTTATTATTCAGTTTTAGTTTTTGGTTGTTTTTATATGCAGAGAAATTGAGCATATCTTGTAGGAATGGTGACCCAATCGACAACCCTCCTCTGAAAATGACGATGATTTGGGATAACATTCAAAGTTTCAGAAAATTGGAGAGTGAGTTGGTTTAAGGCTCTGTTGTAGCAGTGCCAAATTCATGGAATCCAGATAAGATGCTTTTGGAATGTTTCTAACGGGGACTTCCCCCAAAAATCGAATAGTGGTTGACTAAATCTTTCCAGGGGGTCTAACCCATCTACCTTATGCAAAAGCATCCCACCTCTTTAACCACATGGCAAAGATGAATACGGAGAAAGATAAAGACCAAGAATTGGCCACATTACTTACACAACTAGATGTCTTGGCCAAGAAGATCATGGAACTGGAGGTAGTGTTAAAAAAGAAGGTTAGTTACACCCCCCCCCTCACGAGCATCGTAGGATGAAGAAGAAATAGGGTGGGCGAATTGAAGACGCCCTCTTACTCATTCTACACAAAGTTGAAGAGCATGACAGTGTAGAGAATGACTTGGAGCTAAATCAGATGACAACCTCTCATTCCATGTTCATTCATCAACTAGAGTCCAAAATGGACCAAATGTTGTCTTGTCTCTTCCCGAAGACAAAAAGAGGTTGCCTTATGAAAGAGAGGCAAACCTCACAAAAGAAACTTAAGTGGGAACTTGCATCGTGCCACGACGTTAACTAAGGAACTTCTTGGGAAGCAACCCAAGGTTTTGTTGATTTATTGTTGGTTTAAAAATAATGGTGTGTTGATTGTCAGGACAAAGTACTGAATGTGTTAGAAAAATGAAGGTTGGCGAGCTAAAAGTCCGGTATCCATTTGAATACAATAATTATTATAAACATACACAAAAGGGTACAACAAATGAGTGTTCTCACTTTTTGTCTCCTTAACATTGTGGTAAATTGATTCTTTACTTATGCTCATTTGCTAGATTTTGATTTTCTAGCCACATGCATCAATATTTTAGTGTTCGTATCTAAGAGTTTTGTATGAATATATAATTAATTTCATTATATTTAATTTAGACAAAACATTACAATTATTGGAAAAAACTCCTTTTATGATCCATTATTCATAACAATAAATTAGATAATTATCCAATTATAATTTCTACAGAATGAATAATATTTTTTCAAGTTTCTAGAATTACATAATATAATTAGTTTTCTAATGCTACACTTATTATTCTAGGGTAAAATATTTACTCTTTACAAGAATGGGTTAATTATTTAAATAATATTTTGATAAATCTTGCATTTTGTATTCCCCAATCTTAAATTTATACAAAAGAGAACCCTAGGTCCGCCTATGTGGCGCCACCATAAACCAGCATATCCTTTTACATTTATTTATTTTCAAAACTAGACTTCAATTTTGATGAAAAGTTATTAATTTTAAAAAAAGTTGGATAATTTATTGATGACCTCGTGAGGTCTCTGTTTGGCGACCTCATGAGGTGTCTACAAAAAAGTGACTTGTATTATAGTGACCGACCGTTGAGGTCTCTTTTTAGGTGAAGTCTCTTTTCTAGGTTTCTTTTTGCCCATTTTTTAGTAGTTCATGTTTTCGGCAAAAAATCTTATAGGCCAAGAGTAGGCATATTAAACAATATCGGAAACAGTATTTCGTTTCATTACTAAATTAATTATTAAGGAATAGCGAAGAGAAGACATAAATAAAACTAAGAATCTAAGAAAATACCGAATTGCTTCTATTTCACTCAATCTATTATTGTTCATTGATTCTCTTACAATGAATAACATAGATTATATAATGGTGACTTTGATTGTATTCAAATCTCATTTTGACATTCAATAAAAAAAAATCTTCCTTGCCATTGTGTTCACTTACATATTAATGTTTCGATTAATATATTATCACTACTTTATTAAAAATATTAACTAAGATTTCCAAAAAAAAATTATTTCTATTTCCTTCTATGTTTATCACGAGTTTTTAATTTTTTTAATGATTGACAAAAGCTTGCCTTCTCTATTCTCTATTTTCTTTTTTTTTTGTTTATCTCTCAACCGTATCCATTTGAATACAATTATTATTATAAACATACACAAAAGGGTATAACAAATGAGTGTTCTCACTTTTTGTTTTCTGAACATTGTGGTAAAATTGATTCTTTACTTGTGCTCATTTGCTAGATTTTGATTTTCTTGCCACATGCATCAGTATTTTAGTGTTCGTATCTCAGAGTTTTGTATGAATATATACTTAATTTCATGATATATAATTTAGAAAAAGCATTACAATGATTGAAAAAAAACTCCCTTTCTGATCCATTATTCATAATAATAAATTAGATGATTATCCAATTATTATTTCTACAGAAAAATGAACAATATTTTTTCAAGTTTCTAGAATTACTTAATATAATTAGATTTCTAATGCTACACTTATTATTCTAGGGTAAAATATTTACTCTTTACAAGAATGTATTAATTATTTAAATAATATTTTGATAAATCTTGCTTTTTGTATTCCGGAATCTTAAATTTATACAAAAGACAACCCTAGGTCCGCCTATGTGTCACCACCATAAACCAGCATTTCCTTTTACATTTATTTATTTTCAAAACGAGCCTTCAATTTTGATGAAAATTTATTAATTTAAAAAAAAAATTGGATAATTTATTGATTAGCTCGTGAGGTCTCCGTTTGGCGACCTCATGAGGTGTCTACAAAAAGTGACTTGTATTATAGTGACCGACCGTCGAGGTCTCCTTTTAGGTGAGGTCTCTTTTCTAGGTTTCGTTTTGCCCTTTTTTTAGTAGTTCATGTGTTTTGCAAAATATCTTATAGGCCAAGAGTAGGCATATTAAACAATATTGGAAACACTATTTCGTTTCTTTAGTCAATTATGTATCACTACACCATTTTCGGCCTACAGTAACACCACGTAAGTCTAGCCTAAACTAGCAAAAAGTGTGGCTTTGATAAAAGGCTACACTTTCGGACATTCAGCAACACTTTTTAGGGGCTGCCCAAAAGAAGCGTAACCTTTGACATTAGGCAACACTTTTTAAATGTTGCCATCTTTGGCTACACTTATAAAGCGTAGCCAAATAGGTATAAGGGCACGCTTTGAAGACGTGCATTAGCAACAACTATTTTTTGTTAGACTACACTTAAAAGCGTTGTCTTTTCAGATTTATTGGTCACGCTTAAAAAGTGTTGCCTTTTATTGGTCATCTATTGCAACACTTTCAAAGTGTAACTTTTTATCTACCTAGAGCAACAATTACAAAGTGTAACTTTAACATTTATAAGCGTACATGTAGCACAAATATATATAATATATTTACATACATACAAGTGACCTAAAACACAAAATGAACTAATTAATCATTAAATTGAAGCTATATATTTCAAATAAACTTCGAGAAATATTTCATGTACAACCAAAAGACAGTATGTGTTGTGTACATTTCCATACTTATACATCAATATTCTAAATGTGTACACAATAAATCAAATATGTATTTAAACTTTTACAATAGTTCAAAAACTCTTCATCATCCATTTCAAATTTGATCACCTCCATTTCCCTACACAAATAAGATATTGGCAGTTATATAGAAGCGGTAAGAAGTTCAGATTGCAACAATATAGAGAGGCAAGAAATCCAGTAGTTACAGAAAATTAGATTGCATCTTTTGATGTTCAAAGTAGATGTCTACTTGTCTTTTGATGTTCAAAGTAGATGATTTCCCTTAGGTGTCTAGAATTCCAAATGAGTTCAACAACAATGAATAATTGCATTAGGGTTCAAACTTCATAAGAAACAATATAAAATATTTGGTGTTAAACAATAACCATGATGCACGCAAACTAACACGACCACTAAAGAAAAAAGGAATTAATGAGGAGACACAAACAATTAGATTCTCCTAATAATTCTTTGTTTATTTGTTTGTAGTTATGGAAGCATGCCTTCTACTAGGATGTCAAAAGTTATGGTTATAACATGGATATTCTATATAATAAGAAAGAAAATAGAGAGACAAGTCCAGATTGTAGATTACAGCAGCAGCAAAAATTAAAGAAAATTAGATTAGTTTCCTTGTGTAGTTAATATGTTCCACACGATCAAACAAGGAAACTAAATTTGACATAGCAAAACTACACTTCAACCATACCAAACAAGTAAGATGACTAGTGGTCAAGAGAAACAAAACCTTAGCTCAATTCAAACCAAAGCCACTAACAATAAATTACCAATGATGAAATAGCAAAAACAATATATAAGTCAATAAGCAAGATCAAAGATCTGTTATACATACCCTGTGTAAATACGTTTCTGAGTTCTTAGGAAAATCAGAATTGATAACAACGTTAACTGCTTGAATATCAATTCCTCTAGTAAACAAATCTGTTCCATCAAGAAAGAACATAAAATTAAGAAATTTTACAATTAATCAATTTGAAATTTCGGCTGTACTTGAAAGCGTGACGGACCGTCGTAGCCATGACGGTCCGTCCTGCATGTTCATCATGAAGATCAGAAAGTAGCAGAAGAAACTTGCAAGTATGGGACGACGGAGTCCTCGACGGCCCGTCATGACCACGACGGATGACTACGACGGCCCGTCATGACCACGACGGCCCGTCATGACCACGACGACCCGTCATGACCACGACGGCCCGTCATGACCACGACGACCCTTCATGAACACGGCCCGTCATGACCATGACGGCCTCTCATGACTACGACGGCCCGTCGCGAGGTCCAAGGTGGCCCGTCGCGTTTTGACAGATTTCCAGCAAATAGAGTTACTATCTATACTTATGGCCAAAACGACTGAATTAGCTGAAGTACAAGTTTATGAAGCAAAAACGTTATCACATATGACAAAAGTTTTAGTAGTTTATGTACAATTTTTCCAAAGTACTAACAATTGTAGAGCCAAAAGTACTACAAAGAAAGCACAATGAACAACCTCTACGCATGCCTATAGATGCAGAACTAGTAAATCACCAATCTATTGTCCATTTGCACTAAACCAAATCACTAAAAAAAAAACATACACGGAAAAACCAATTAGTACGAAATTGCCTTCATAATGCGCCTAAAAACATTTTTCCATATCACTAACCTACTGTAGGTCACCAAACAAGCACAATGTAGCATGATCAAAGCTGAAGAATGCAACAAAAACATACAAAACAAACCTGTGCTGCTTCATTTTCAGAATCGCGAGATCCGAGACACGCAGACTGAAAAACTTTAATCCGATTAGATTGAGATCTCTTAACGACCACCTATGATGAAGATGAAGCCACCGGAGATGATGGGTTCTTCAGCTAAAAATGGAAGCTTCAGCTGAAGTTTTAGGAAATGTGACCTTTTTTATTTCTTTAATGTTTTATTCTTTTTAATTTTTCTTTAATGTTTTATTTTTTTGGCCAAATAAAAATGGGAGGGAGATGAAATTTTAATGTTAAAATGTTGGAGGGAATATAAAATTTTGGTGAAAACACTAAGGCCACATTTTTAATGTTTTGTATTTTCAATTATAAAAATAACACACTTTAAAAGTGTGGCCATTCATGTAAATAGTTGTTGCCAACTATAACAACAGATAAAGTGTAGTTTATCCCATTGAAGAGTACACTTTAGAAGTGTTGCTAAAATTAATGTAGCTAAAAGTCAAAATCATTGGCTACAGTTTAAAAGTGTTCCCAAAAGTATTTTAGGCAACACTTTATAAGCATTGTCAAGATTTAGTGTTGCCGTAGACCTAAAATGGTGTAGTGTATTAAGGAATAGCGAAGAGAAAACATAAATATAACTAAGAATCTAAGAAAATACCGATTTACTTCTATTTTACTCAATCCATTATTGTTCATTGATTCTCCTACCATGAATAACTTAGATTATATAATGGTGACTTTGATTGTATTCAAATCTCATTTTGACATTCAATAAAAAAAATCTTCCTTGCTATTGTGTTCACTTACATATTAATGCTTCGATTAATATATTATCACTACTTTATTAAAAATATTATCTGAGATTTCCAAAAAAATATTATTTCTATTTCCTTCTATGTTTATCACGATTTTTTTATTTTTTTGAATGATTGACAAAAGCTTGCCTTCTCTATTCTCTATTTTCCTTTTTTTGTTTATCTCTCAATCATATCCATTTGAATACAATAATTATTATAAACACACACAGAAGGGTACAACATATGAGTTAACAAAACTCACTGTAACAGTGAGTAAACAGACAAGCAATAAGCTATGGCTAGCAATTAGAAAGACATTAAAGGTGATTGAAGGAGAGAAGGAGAGAAACGTGAGAAGAATGTATTTTGATGAATTCAGGATTATATCCATTTCATCCATCACTACTACATTATATACATGTGGCTAAGAATATTCTAGAGTAATCAAAGAAGAATGAACAATATGTAACTAACTATGTCACTAACTAACAGAATTATTAACAAATTGTAATTAGGCTAGATAATTAAGTTTTGTTGGAATTCTTAATATGAGTGTTCTCACTTTTTGTCTCCTTAACATTGGCCACATGCATCAGTATTTTAGTGTTCGTATCTCAGAGTTTTGTATGAATATATACTTAATTTCATTATATTTGATTTAAACAAAGCATTACGATGTTTGGAAAAAAGAACTCCCTTTCTGATCCATTATTGATAATAATAAATTAGATAAATATCCAATTATAATTTCTATAGAAAAATCAATATATATATTTTTTCAAGAATCTAGAATTACTTAATTTAATTAGCTTTCTAATGCTACACTTATTATTCTAGGGTAAAATATTTACTTTTTACAAGAATGGATTAATTATTTAAATAATATTTTGATAAATCTTGCTTTTTGTATTACCCAATCTTATATTTATATAAAAGACAATCACATGTCCTCCTATGTAGCGTCACCATAATCGACATTCCCTATAACATTTATTTATTTTCAAAACTAGCCTTCCATTTTAATTAAAAGTTATCAATTTTATGAAAAATTGTGACTTTTTTTATGATTTATGACTTTTATGAATAATTGTGCTTTTATGAAGGGATGTAATCTTTCTGAAGGATTATAACTTTTTCAAAGTGTTGTGATCTTTCAGATAAGACACAATAAACATTTCTTTACACTACCCTATGTTGTATACAAATAGAAGAATTTGATGCCACCCTAACTTGTAGATTTTTTTTCCCGCTATAGGGTAATAAAATTGAAATACATTAATTACGTTTTTATGATGTTCATAGAGCTTAATATTTACTATAAGTAACAGTCATTTATGTAACTATGACATTTTCTTTTTCCTATTTTGGTAATCTTGTTTAACTCTTTTAAAGTTCCAGCAAGGATGATAAAAAATTTATCTTCTCTTTTTATACATGTTTCTTTCTATAAATAAAGAAAATTGATTTCAATTGCAATCCGATACACTACTGAAATGCTTGATGGTTGAATTCATTATATTTGGATCTTAAGTGAACAAATCTTTTATTTCTACCATCATTATTTGTATGTTTATTTTGCATTTAAATAGAATAATTAAGCTTCTTATAAAGTGTGTTTTATTTCTCAAAGTTTTTCTTCCTCCTATTTCATGAAGCTTAATTTTTACTATAAATCATAGTTTTTAATTGTTGGGTTTTAGCAAGTGTGAATGGGAAAAGAAAAGAGAGAATATCAAAAGTGAGGGAACTACTTTGGAGGGAAAATGAAAAGTCATTTGCAAAGTGCAAATGAAAAGTCATTTCTTTGGATTTGGATTTGGATTTGGCAAATGATGTGATTGATTGATAAATTTTTTGGACAAAATTTATATAATCAATTTTTGTTAAATCAAATAAATCCTGTTAATATTATCTCTTATAAATTTGCGGGTAACAGTAACATTCCGAAAAGTCATTACTTTTCCGAAAAGTCGTTACTTTCCAAAAAGTAGTTATTTTCCTAACAGACACAATTTTTCAAAAAAGTTGTTATTTTTTTCCAAAAGACACAACTTTCTGGATAAAATGGGTCTGAACAGATTTCACTCAACAGACATGTTCCTTGCTGAAAATGGCTATAAAAGGAAGTCAATTTTTGATTTTTTAATCACTGAATTTTTTTTCTTTCTCTGCATTTATTTTTCTCTCAAACAAAATCAAAGTGTCGATCGACTAAGTCTGTGTGACTTGTTGCTGTTCTTAAGTTCGTTGAAGTTAAAGAAGTTTGAGGTACCGCTATTTCTTTAACAGGTTTAATCCGTTTTATCTTGGGAGAAATTAATCCATAACCTTGGGTACAGTGAGAGGATTAAATTTCTTAAGGACACACAGTAGTTTCTGTGGACTCGGATTAATTCTTGTATTTTAATTATTTTTTTCTGCTTCATCTTGTTTCTGTTTCTGTTTAATAACTTTATAAATACAAGTTATTGTAAGAATAACAATCTTAAGAAAATTTTAACAGTTTCTGTATTTGAGGTTTCTGGAGATTAAAACCTTTATGGTTTTCTACTCTGCTTGAATTTTTAAAATTCATTCGATTAACGATTAAAAGAACATAAAAACTTTATCGTTAAATTAGAAACAGTTTGTGTAAAGATTTGTTCTTTACTGTTAGTATTTTAAATACTTAATTTATCTGCCATTTGTGACAGAAAAAAATGACTAATTCAAGTCAAACAAATGCTGGAACAGTAAGTGTTGCAACAACAACGGTTGCACATAATTGTTCAAATGCTGCCTTAGCACCGGCTGAGAAACCTGCAAAGTTTTCTGGAGTCGACTTTAAGAGATGGCTGCAAAAGATGTTCTTCTATCTCACTACGTTGAGTCTGCAGAAGTTCATCAATGAGAATATTCCTGTTATGTCAGATGAAACTCCGGCTGATGAACGATTCTTGGTAACAGAAGCATGGACACACTCAGATTTTTTGTGTAAAAATTATATTTTGAGTGGTCTGCAAGATGATCTGTACAATGTGTACAGCAATGCAAAAACCTCAAAAGAACTCTGGGATGCTTGAAAAGAAGTACAAAACAGAAGATGCCGGAATGAAGAAATTCATTGTGGCAAAATTTCTAGACTTTAAGATGATAGACAGTAAGACTGTCGTCACCCAAGTTCAAGAATTGCAGGTCATAATCCATGATCTCCTTGCTGAAGGTATAAATTTATTTAATGCCTATGTTAGAAATATTAAGTTTTCCCTAATACTCACATAACCTTTAATGTAGGATTGATTGTGAATGATGCTTTTCAAGTGGCTGCAATTATTGAAAAGTTACCTCCATTGTGGAAGGACTTTAAAAACTACTTGAAACACAAATGCAAGGAGATGACTGTTGAAGATCTCATAGTAAGGTTGAGAATCGAAGAGGATAATAGGCTGCAGAAAAGAGGTCACGTGGTAATTCAACAATATGTGGAGTAAATTTTGTTGAAGAAGATACCACAAAATTAAAGAAAAGAAAGAAAGCATCTGGTCCAAAAAGCAATCCTCCTAAGAAGAAATTCAATGGAAACTGCTTTAATTGTAGTAAACATGGTCATAGGGCTAATGAATGCCGGGGTCCTAAGAAGGACAAGAAAAGAAGGATCAAGCAAACATGGCTGAATCCAAAGGAGAAATGGACGATCTCTGTGCAATGCTTTCAGAATGTAACTTGGTTGGAAATCCAAGAGAATGGTGGATAGATTCTGGTGCCTCATGCCATGTTTGTGCCAACAAAGAATTATTTTCATCATATACTCCAGCACTTACAGATGAAAAATTATTTATGGCAAACTCCGCTGTTGCAAAGGTGGAAGGAATTGGCAAAGTCCTATTAAAGATGACATCAGGCAAGGTGGTGACTTTGAATAGGGTCTCATATGTTCCAGAATTGAGAAAGAATTTAGTTTCAATTCCAGTTCTGACCAAGAATGGATTTAAATGTGTATTTGTTTCTGATAAAGTAGTAGTAAGCAAAAATGATATGTATGTAGGAAAAGGCTACCTTAGTGATGGTCTTTTCAAACTCAATGTAATTGCAGTTGATATGAATAAAGATTTTGCTTCTTCTTACTTGCTTGAGTCTAAATGTTTATGGCATGAACGTTTGGGACACGTTAATAATAAAACCTTGCGAAAACTGATTAACTTAAATATTTTGCCAAAATTTGAGTGCAATAAATCAAAATGTCAAATTTGTGTTGAATCTAAGTATGCTAAGCATTCTGTTGAAAGGAATTCAAATCCTTTAGAATTGATTCACACTGATATTTGTGACATGAAGTCAACACCATCACGTGGTGGGAAAAAGTATTTCATAACTTTTATTGACGATTGCACTAGATATTGTTATGTCTATTTGCTAAATAGTAAGGATGAAGCAATAGATGCATTTAGGCAATATAAAACTGAAGTTGAAAATCAGTTAGATAAAAAGATCAAAATGATCAGAAAGTGATAGAGGTGGAGAATATGAATCTCCATTTGCAGAAATATGTTTAGAAAATGGAATAATCCATCAAACTACTGCTCCTTACACTCCTCAGTCTAATGGAATTGCAGAAAGAAAAAATCGAACTTTAAAAGAAATGATGAATGCATTACTTATAGGTTCAGGTTTACCACAGAACTTGTGGGGGAAGCTATCCTTACACAGCAAATCAGATACTTAACAGAGTTCCTCACTCAAAGACAAATGTAATTCCATATGAGAAATGGAAAGGTAGAAAACCCAATTTGAAATATTTCAAAGTGTGGGGGTGTCTAGCCAAAGTCCAAGTTCCTATACCTAAGAGGGTAAAAATAGGACCTAAGACTGTGGATTGTGTATTCATTGGATATGCCACAAACAGTAAGGCATGTCGTTTTTTGGTTCATAAGTCCGAACATCCGGATATTCATGATAATACGGTAATGGAATCAGATAGTGCTGAATTTTTTGAACATATCTATCCGTATAAAACTAGACTTGAGTCATCTAGTGGGGGATCTAACAACCTAGAGAAGAACCAAAAGAGAATGAACAAAATGAAGAAAGTCCAAGACGCAGTAAACGTCAAAAGACATCTACTTCATTGGATCAGATTTTGTAACATTTCTTCTTGAAAGTGAGCCTCAAACATTCAAGGAAGCAATGTTGTCTAGTGACTCAACCTCTTGGAAGGAGGCTGTTAATAGTGAAATTGAATCAATCTTAAGCAATCATACTTGGGAGTTGGTTGATCTTCCTCCAGGGAACAAACCCTTGGGTTCAAAATGGATCTTTAAAAGGAAGATGAAAGACGATGGGACTATTGACAAATATAAAGCAAGACTTGTTGTCAAAGGTTTTAGACAAAAAGAAGTCTTGATTATTTTGACACATATTCGCCAGTGACTAGGATTACATCAATTCGGATGTTAATTGCACTAGCTGCAGTATACGGTCTTGAAATTCATCAAATGGATGTGAAAAGCCCTTCTTAAATGGAGAGCTTGAAGAGGAAATTTACATAGAACAACCTGAGGGTTTTGTAGTTCCTGGTAAAGAAAAGAAAGTGTGCAAACTTATTAAGTCACTTTATGGGCTAAAACAAGCACCAAAACAATGGCATGCAAAGTTTGATCAAACCATGTTGTCAAATGGATTTAAGATCAATGAATGTGATAAATGTGTTTACATTAAAGATACTCCAAATCAGGAAGTTATTTTATGCCTATATGTAGATGATATGCTTATATGAGCAAAGACATTGCTAATATAAAAGCTACAAAGCGTATGCTTGCTAGTAAGTTTGATATGAAAGATTTAGGAGTTGCTGATGTGATATTAGGAATTAAAATTCTTAAAACTCCTAACGGTCTAGCATTGTCTCAATCTCATTATTTCAAAAGATACTTGAAAAATTCAAATTTTTGAATTTTAAAAGGGCAAAGACTCCAATTGATGTAAATCTTCATCTTGCAAAGAATAAAGGCGAAAGTCAGTCTCAATTGGACTATGCTAGCGTATTGGGAAGCTTACTGTATGTCATGAATTGTACACGACCAGACATAGCTTGCGCTATCAGTAAACTGAGTTGATACACAAGTAATCCTAATCATAATCATTGGTTGGCAATGAAGAGAGTTTTGGGATACTTAGATGACACTCAAAACTATGATTTACATTACAACAGATATCCAGCCGTTCTTGAAGGATATAGTGATGAAAATTGGATTACTGGGTCAACTGAAACAAAATCCACAAGTGGATACGTTTTTACTACTGGTGGAGGAGCAATATCTTGGAAATCATCCAAACAAACATGTATAGCTCGCTCTATAATGGAGTCTGAATTCATTGCTTTAGACAAGGCAGGTGAAGAAGCTAAATGGCTCCGGAATTTCTTAGAAGATATTCCATTTTGGCCCAAACCAATGGCCCCTATATGCATACATTGTGATAGTCAAGCTGCAATAGGAAGGGCTGGAAGCATTATGTATAACGGCAAGTCTCGTCACATAAGACGAAGACATAACTCTGTGAGACAACTACTCTCTAGTGGAATTATCACAATTGACTATGTGAAGTCAAAAGATAATGTGTCGGATCCACTTACAAAAGGCCTAAATAGAGGGAGTTGAGAATCATCGACGGGAATGAGACTATGCCGAGAACAAGTCATCGTGGCGGTAACTCTACCTAGAAGACTGGAGATCCCAAGATCTAGGTTCAAGGAGATAAAACAAAGTCATTGATGAAGGTTCAACATTGTCAAAAGAAAAAAAAATATTATTATTTTTATGGTCCATTCTCATGATGAGACAATGTTTAGTAACCAGGATAAACTAAGGACTTTAATGGTTTCTAAGTTTGATACAGGGAATATCAAATGGTGTATCTATGGGATAGCACATTTAGAAATCACCTATGTAAGTGTGAAGTGTAAGCCGCTTCAAGAGAATCCGGTAAGGCCAGTTCTTTAAGCACTTACTATCCAAGATGTGTTCATGGCTGAAACGAACAAAACAATGAGAACTAAGAACAGTTCAAGGGTTGATTGTGTGACATATGTTGTCTAGGTATACACCAAAGCTCGACGGTTCAAAGATATCAACTCTACCGATTGACCGAGTATATCCGATATATGTTCACTACGGAAAGTTTAAGGGAAACCTACTTATCCAGATGCGATTAACCTTTACCTACAAGACACACAAGTTTTTTCATGCATATGTTTTAACAATAGCCTTCCCCATTCATGTGGGGGATTGTTGGGTTTTAGCAAGTGTAATGGGAAAAGAAAAGAGAGAATATCAAAAGTGAGGGAACTACTTTGGAGGGAAAATGAAAAGTCATTTGCAAAGTGCAAATGAAAAGTCATTTCTTTCTGGATTGGATTGGATTTGGCAAATGATGTGATTGATTGATAAATTTTTTGGACAAAATTTATTTAATCAATTTTTGTTGTTGCCAACTATAACAAGATAAAGTGTAGTTTATCCCATTGAAAGTACACTTTAGAAGTGTTGCTAAAATTAATGTACTAAAAGTCAAAATCATTGGCTACAGTTTAAAAGTGTTCCCAAAAGTTTTTAGGCAACACTTTATAAGCATTGTCAAGATTTAGTGTTGCCGTAGACCTAAAATGGTGTAGTGATTAAGGAATAGCGAAGAGAAAACATAAATATAACTAAGAATCTAAAAAATACCGATTTACTTCTCTTTTACTCAATCCATTATTGTTATCTGATTCTCCTACCATGAATAACTTAGATTATATAATGTGACTTTGATTGTATTCAAATCTCATTTTGACATTCAATAAAAAAATCTTCCTTGCTATTGTGTTCACTTACATATTATGCTTCGATTAATATATTATCACTACTTTATTAAAAATATTATCTGAGATTTCCAAAAAATATTATTTCTATTTCCTTCTATGTTTATCACGATTTTTTTATTTTTTTGAATGATTGACAAAAGCTTGCCTTCTCTATTCTCTATTTTCCTTTTTTTGTTTATCTCTCAATCATATCCATTTGAATACAATAATTATTATAAACACACACAGAAGGGTACAACATATGAGTTAACAAAACTCACTGTAACAGTGAGTAAACAGACAAGCAATAAGCTATGGCTAGCAATTAGAAAGACATTAAAGGTGATTGAAGGAGAGAAGGAGAGAAACGTGAGAAGAATGTATTTTGATGAATTCAGGATTATATCCATTTCATCCACACTACTACATTATATACATGTGGCTAAGAAATTAGAGTAATCAAAGAAGAATGAACAATATGTAACTAACTATGTCACTAACTAACAGAATTATTAACAAATTGTAATTAGGCTAGATAATTAAGTTTTGTTGGAATTCTTAATATGATGTTCTCACTTTTTGTCTCCTTAACATTGGCCACATGCATCAATTTTAGTGTTCGTATCTCAGAGTTTTTGTTGAATATATACTTAATTTCATTATATTTGATTTAAACAAAGCATTACGATGTTTGGAAAAAGAACTCCCTTTTCATCCATTATTGATAATAATAAATTAGATAAATATCCAATTATAATTTCTATAGAAAAATCAATATATATATTTTTTCAAGAATCTAGAATTACTTAATTTAATTGCTTTCTGCTAATGCTACACTTATTATTCTAGGGTAAATATTTACTTTTTACAAGAATGGATAATTATTAAATAATATTTTGGATAATCTTGCTTTTTGTATTACCCAATCTTATATTTATATAAAGACAATCACATGTCCTCCTATGTAGCGTCACCATAATCGACATTCCCTATAACATTTATTTATTTTCAAACTAGCCTTCCATTTTGATTAAAGTTATCAATTTTATGAAAAATTGTGACTTTTTTATGAATTATGACTTTTATGAATAATTGTGCTTTTATGAAGGGATGTAATCTTTCTGAAGGATTTAATTTTTCAAAGTGTTGTGATCTTTCAGATAAGACACAATAAACATTTCTTTACACTACCCTATTTGTATACAAATAGAAGAATTTGATGCCACCCTAACTTGTAGATTTTTTTTTTCCCGCTATAGGGTATAAAATTGAAATACATTAATTACGTTTTTATGATGTTCATAGAGCTTAATATTACTATAAAACAGTCATTTATGTAACTATGACATTTTCTTTTTCCTATTTGGTAATCTTGTTTAACTCTTTTAAAGTTCCAGCAGGATGATAAAAATTTATCTTCTCTTTTTATACATGTTTCTTTTCTATAATAAAGAAAATTGATTTCAATTGCAATCCGATACACTACTGAAATGCTTGATGGTTGAATTCATTATATTTGGATCTTAAGTGAACAAATCTTTTATTTCTACCATCATTATTTGTATGTTTATTTTGCATTTAAATAGAATATTAAGCTTCTTATAAAGTGTGTTTTATTTCTCAAAGTTTTTCTTCCTCCTATTTCATGAAGCTTAATTTTTACTATAAATCATAGTTTTTATTGTTGGGTTTTTAGCAAGTGTGAATGGGAAAAGAAAAGAGAGAATATCAAAAGTGAGGGAACTACTCTTGGAGGGAAAATGAAAAGTCATTTGCAAAGTGCAAATGAAAAGTCATTTCTTTGGATTTGGGATTTGGATTTGGCAAATGATGTGATGATTGATAAATTTTTTGGACAAATTTATATAATCATTTTTGTTAATCAAATAAATCCTGTTATATTATCTCTTATAAATTTGCGGTAACAGTAACATTCCGAAAAGTCATTACTTTTCCGAAAAGTCGTTACTTTCCAAAAGTAGTTATTTTCCTAACAGACACAATTTTTCAAAAAAGTTGTTATTTTTTCCAAAAGACACAACTTTCTGGATAAAATGGGTCTGAACAGATTTCACTCAACAGACATGTTCCTTGCTGAAAATGGCTATAAAAGGAAGTCAATTTTTGATTTTTTAATCACTGAATTTTTTTTCTTTCTCTGCATTTATTTTTCTCTCAAACAAAATCAAAGTGTCGATCGACTGAGTCTGTGTGACTTGTTGCTGTTCTTAAGTTCGTTAAAATGGGTCTGAACAGATTTCACTCAACAGACATGTTCCTTGCTGAAAATGGCTATAAAAGGAAATCAATTTTTGATTTTTTAATCACTGAAAATTTTTTCATTCTCTGCATTTATTTTTGTCTCAAACAAAATCAAAGTGTCGATCGACTGAGTCTGTGTGACTTGTTGCTGTTCTAAGTTTGTTGAAGTTAAGAAGTTTGAGGTACCTATATTTTTCTTTAACAGTTTAATCCATTTTATCTTGGGAGAAATTAATCCATAACCTTGGGTACAGTGAGGGGATTAAATTTCTTAAGGACACACAGTAGTTTCTGTGGACTCAATTAATTAATTCTTGTATTTTAATTTTATTTTTCTGCTTCATCTTGTTTCTGTTTAATAACTTTATAAATACAAGTTATTGTAAGAATAACATTAATGTGTCTATTAGAACTTCTTTATTCACTTTTTGTGACTTTTTCTGAATAATGTTTAAAATTTCGGTGAGAATGATTGAAAATTTATCTTCTCTTTTATCCCTTCCAACAGGTTTTCTTCATATACTTTTTGGAAAATTGCTTATGGACTGTGCTATATTTGATAACACACAACAACTAATATTTAATAACTAATACGGAACACATGATAAAGTTTGTTAACATTACAAAAATGATTGCTCTCTTGCTTGTTGCAGTTAGTATATTTATTTTGATTATTTTATCTTGGCTACAAATATTTTGTATGTCATTGCACTATTCCTAGAATATTAGTATAGAGACAATTAGCCCACATCTTTTATAGCAAGTTAACTAATTTCCCATATTTCTTCTTCTCTTCTTTTTGACATATAAGAGATCATGTTTTCGTGAAACTAACAAATGTCAAAAATATACTCTAACAAAAATATTTTTTATCGACAATAAATACGCACGTTCACGAAGAGTTCTACAATCTTAAATGACATTAATTAATTGTCATTGGATTAAATGTTGTTATAGAATTTATGGACATTTATATAGAGTACCAATTGCATTTGAAAATACATATTTAGCGATAATGAAGTTAATAATTATTGTTAACGATTATTTTTTCTGTACTGGTAACTCATTCTTTTGATAAATTTTTTTGATTTTTTATGAAGAAGTAATAACTCTTTCTTTTGACTTCTTTCAATTAAATTTGTGAACTGTTAAACTTGGAACCCGCTTGAAAGACTATCTTTTGAAAAATCTATTAAGCAACATGCCCTTTTCTTCTTCATTATTAGTATAATAAGGTTGTCCTTATTATTATTTTTGGATATTTGTAATTTCAAGAGCTCACAAAATTGTGTTGTGTGATTTTTATTATGTTATATGTCAAAATTTTTATTTAGCATATCCCGTTGTGAACATTTAGATGTCACCTACTGCTTAGTGGATAGTTGGATTAGTTTTTTTGTTACTCTACTATATTCATAACAATAATTATGGTTTAATCCAAATAAGCTAGAGCCGGTGATATGAAATTACTATTTTGAGATAATGACCCAAAAACATTTATGATAATAACAATTTAGGGTCATTTTTAGCATATACATGATATCTCATCCAATATTAAAAAAGAGATTGATGGATGTTCATAAGAAAGGAGTCCAATGTCGTCCATTTGAATTTACTAAATTATGATCTTGTATGGACGTGATGTTCTACTTTACTTGGGAATGTTGTTGTTCAACGTTTTTGATCTCCTTTTTAACGTCTGATATTGTTCTTTATAACTTCTTGGAATTTGAAAAATTTCATTACATTTGACCAACTATTTTCTAAGAGATTTTCTCAAACTTCTTTTTTATACTTAAAATTAATCTATGACTCATAGTTTTTGTATAACAAAAATGAAACTTTTATAAAAATTTAACATTTTAAGATTTCGGAGGAATGCTTTGTCTTAAGATAAAATGTTCTATACAATGTAATATTTGTTTAAAAAATATGAATTTTTATTTTTAAAAGTATTATTAATAAAAAAATTAATAAAATAAAACACTAAATTAAATATTTTACAAGGAAGTAAAAAAATGCAAAGTGAACAAGAAAAAGACTACCAAAATAGTTTGAGACTTTAGATGAAAAAGGAAAATGTTTATTACCATGTAAAAATAAGGAAAGTCAGAGGCATACAAAGCTAAATTCCATTTCAATAATATAGGAGTTTAGTTTTGTATTCCTCTGATTTTCCTTATTTTTTTAATCCTTCCGTTACTCGAACTCACAACCTTAAGATTGAAAGTGAGGGGTATTTACCATCCGAGCAACTCCCTCTTGTCATTTGTTATTTCTTGTTGTACATGATAGTCTACATTTTCCCCATCTTTCAACAGAAGTTTCAAACTACTCCATCATCCTCTTAAGTTGTCCAAATTACGTTGTGCACCCTCTAAAAATTATTAATTAAATTATTATTTTTATTAAATTATTAATATTAATGATACTTTGAAAATTTAAATTGAAATTCTCGCATCAATTGTATCATGTATAACTTTTTTGCTTTTGTTTATTAGGTTGTATCTTCTTGTACGGGGCCATCTTGGTCCTTCTAAGATTTTCTATTCTTCATGTTGTATTTCAAATATACCTACAATAAAACTTTGAACATTTTTATAAGATAACATAGTTTAAGAATATTTTTACAACCAGAAAATTAAAACTCGAAACTAGAATAAGAAATAGATTTAAAAAAAATATACCAAATATTTTTCTTAAAGAAAAATTGTTATTAATATGTGTCTAATGAATCTGACTGATTCCAACAAACTTTGCAGAAACACAAAGTTACCAAGTTTAATGAACCAGTGAAGAACAAAAGAATAGAAGAACTGAAATTAATTCAAAAATCTAAAATTTGTAAAACACGTACCAGAATCTGGAAAAATTTTAATAGGAAAAAAGATAAGTCCACTGAACTCACAGTGTCCCCTTAAGGAAATTATTCTCATCTAGTATCCGAGGTTTGATTCGGTATATGACCTCCCAGGGTAAAATGATCTCAATCACAAGAGTATAGATACCAAAAACTCCGGTGTCAGCGAACCACTCAACGGCAGTAAAGTACACTTAGAATACTAGATTTAGTAGTTGAAGAAGAAGTCCATGATTTTTCTATTAAAATGAGAGGAAATCCCTCAATTTATAGAAAACAAAGGGTAGTGCGAAAAAGTTATTTATAGAAAACAAAGGGTAGTGCAAAAAGGTTCTTATTGTGCCTTATCGGAAAGTTCACAAACCTTTAAAAAAGTCACAATCTTTCAGAAAGGTCACACCCTTTCATAAAAGCCACAACTTTCCATAAAAGTCGCAACTTTTCATAAAAGTCACTACTTTTCATAAAAGTCGCAACATTTCATAAAAGTCAGAACTCTTCATAAAAGTTGCAACTCTTCATTTTCCATTCACACGTTTTTAAAACCCAACAATCCTCCGCATGAATGGGGAATGACTCGAAGAAACAGAAACGGACAAGTATTTGTACTTTACATGCAAGAATTAATTGCATATGGATAAGTACATTTCCCCTTGGACTTTCCGTAGTGAAAATATGTCGGATATACTCGGTCAATTCGTAGATGCGATATCTTTAAATCGTCGAACTTTGGTGTATACCTAGACAACCATATGTCACACAATTAACCCTTAACCGTTTATGGTTCTTACGATTGTGTTCATTTTAGCCATGAACACCTCCTAGTTTCATGAGTGTATAGAGAGATGGAGTTTTGACAATCTTCTTCTTTGAAGTGGTTAACACTTCACACTCACATAGGTGATTTTTAACCGTGTAATCGCATAGATACACTATTTGGTCAACTCTGCCAAACATAGCAAATCATTAAAACCATTAAGATTTATTAACTCATTAACAATTTTTTATATTGTATCCTTGTCCCTGAGCATTGTCTTCAGCATGAGAATGGATTGAGTTTGTTGACAATGCCGAACTGTCATTCACAACTTTGTTTTTCTCCTTGAATCTAGTTCTTGGGATTTCAAGTCTGCTAGATAGAGTTACCGCCATGATGACTTGTCCTATGCCATAAATTCATTCCCTTAGATGATCTTTTAACTTCATCTCTAGTTAGGCCTTTTTGTATGTGGATCCGGCACATTATCCTTTGACTTTGCATAGTCAATTTTGATAATTCCACTAGAGAATAGTTTTCTAACGGTATCATGTCTATGTCGTATATGACGAGACTTTCCATTATACGTCATGCTCCATGCCCTACCTATTGCATCTTGATTGTGTAAGTGTATATATACTAATGCAAATGGTTTGGGCCAAAATAGAATATCTATTAAAAAATTTCGGAGTCTTTCAACTTATTTACCGACCATATCTAGAGCACCTAGCTCAAAGAACATTGTAGAGCTAGCGATACATGTCTCTTTTGAAATATTTCTAAGAGACAGTTCCTCTACCAATAGCAAATACATATCCACTCGTGAATTATACTTCATTCGTAAGTATAATTTTAAATACTCCAAAACTCTATTTATTTTCATCTAATGAATTTATTTTGGATCACTTGTGAACCGACTCAGTTTAAAATAGCAAATGCTATATCTGAGCGCACACACTATATGATATACATCATGCTTTCCAAAACTCTAGCACAATCCAGTTGTGAGTCACTTTTGTTTTCACTCTTTTGAAATGCAAAACTCACATTTATTGGAGACTTGCCAATATTGACATTCAAATAATTGAACTAGTTAAGTACCTTTTCAATGTAATGAAACCGTGATAATGCTAAACATTATGGAGTTCTATAAATTCTTATATCTAAGATCGCATTAGCAACTCCAATAATTTTTCTTCCACTTGATTTATAGCATACGTTTAGTAGCATTTATGTTATTAGTGTCTCTATTGATGATCAACATATCACCAATATACAAACAAACAATGACCTTATGATTTTAATGTGAACACATTTATCACTTCCATCATTCTTCAATCCATTTGCCGACATGGTTTGATTAAATTATGTCATTGTTTGGGTGCTTCCATAATGTGACTTAAGAAGTTCATACACGTTCTTTTATTTAGCAGGAACCACAAAACCATCGGGTTGTTCCATGTAAATTTCTTCCTCCAATTTTACATTTAAGAAAGTTCTTTTTACATTCATTTGATGAATTTGAAGGTCATATACCACACTAATAATTTTTGCATCTAACGGATGTAATTCTAATTACTAACGAGTATATATATCGACAAGATCAAAACCTTGATTTTTTTTAGTCTAAAGCCTTTGACACAAAGTCTTGCTTTATATTTTTCAACAGTTCCATCAACTGTTATTTTCCTTCTAATGATTCACTTTGAACCTAAAGATTTATTTTCTTGAAGAAGATTAATTAACCTCCAATATTATTTATTGACACCATCTTTTTAAAGAATGAGTCTACAGAAGACACAGAAATGTTGCAAAATCATATTTGAAGGAAGTAAATGTCCTTTAACATTTACTAAGCCTCTGAATCTCTTTATTAAGTACATTATCCTTTTTATTTCCTAGGCTTGTTAGACCGTTCTCTAGACTACTCAAGTCTAATTTTACAGTCCACAGTTATAGGTCCTATTTTAATTCTCTTAGGAATAAGAACTTGGACTTTGACTAGATACCCCCAAACTTTGAAATATTTTAAGTTGGATTTTCTTCCTTTCAATTTCTCATGTGGAAAAGATTGTATTATGATAAACAAAATCCCTTTCTTTCTAAAAAGACAAAATTTTTATTTTTTCCTTTTGCAGTAAGGATAGTTTCTCCACACAAGTTTTTTTGTAAATCCGAACTTATAAATAATGCATCCATCATTTATTTCAACATTCGGTTTTTCTTTAGATTGAGGTGAATATTGTAGTAGTTTGATGGATATTTCACTTTCCAAACATAATTATGCACAATGAGATTTATATTCTCCATTCTTATCACTTTCTTATAGTTTTTATTCACACTGATTTTCAACTTTGATATTACATTATCTGGACATTTCTATTGCTTCATCCTTACCATTCAGCAAATAGACATAGTCATTTCTAATGCAATTCTCAATAAAAGTAACAAATACTTTTTCCCACCATGAGATGATGTTAACTTCACATCACAAATGTCAGTGTAAATCAATTTTAAGAAATTAGAATTTCTTTCAACACATTTATAAGAATGCTCAAAATACTTAGATTCCACAAAAGTTTACATTTTTATTTATTGCACTCAAAGTTAGGCAAAACTTCTAAGCTGATCATTTTTTCCTTACAAGATTTTGTGATTGACATACCCCAAGTGTTCATGTCACAAACATTGACTCAAGAAGTAAGAACAAATAAAAATATTGAGTTCGAAAAGATCTTCGCGAGGTAGCTTTTTCCTCACTAATATTTTGTTCCTATTTCTTACAATTTTGTGTGATACAAACATTGTTTAGATTGTCAAATGTCCTTTTCAGAAGGACATATCAATAACTTTCAATATGATTTTTATAGAACTACCCATGAACAAAGTTTTATCGGGTTCAATAAAGATAATATAGTCCAAATATTATTTTTACAAAAACATAACAAATGACTATTCACCAATATTCATGTCTATGCAAATACTTTTATTATAATAGACATATCTTTTCATGAAAAATCACAACATTTTAAGTGATATTTTTTTCCATAAAAGAACACAATTATTTTGAACAAGTATATATATAATTTGGATGTTTCATACTAGTCACACTATATACTAGTAATAGAGAAACTCAACAACCACAATACCAAATAACTTCAAGAATATTATCGGTATAACATAATACAAAAGTATCATTGAATTTCATATATTTTGCCCCTAAGTTAAATTAGACACAGTCCAATGCAAATAACCCTCACATTTCAAATGGATCTCAAAAATATTTTTCAAGTATTTGAAAATAGTTTTTCCACATATTTTAATGTTGAAAATAATTATTCTACGAAAGAATTATAGTACTGCAATTCTCTTAGACAATGTTTACACAATGTCATAGTTCATTCCATAGAGACACAAAATCACAAATTCTAAGTCACTGGTATTTTTCCTGTATAAATAAATAGACATACCACTTAGTATTTGAAATACTAACAATAAGGACAAAAGAATTGTACAATTTATTTCTGTAGTACATTAAAGTTTATAGAAAATCAAAAGTACAACACTGACTTATTATGTGAAGTTTTCATATTCTTCGAACCAATTGCATAGTCCAATTTATCCAGAGTATAAAATCACAAAAGTTTTTAGTCTACAAAAATCAGACACACTAACATTTCTCATGGAGTACAAAACTACAAAAGTCTTTTTTTTTCTCCAAACAGAATAACACATATTCTTTATCACATAGAAATGTTTTTCTTATCAAATAGTTTTCCAACTATAACATTTTGACATACTATTTTATCAAACAAAAATATGCATATCTCATTTTTGCAAACTAAAAAATTTTAAAAGCAACAATATTTGCAAAGTAAAATTCATTCCACAACATATGGTTTGCAGATCTTTTTCCAAAGATACACATAATAAAAAATAATAAAAAATCAAAGATGATAACTCTTAGAAACTATTTTCCTCCTTAGATAATTTAATAAAAAGGTTACCTGGTAATCTTTAAATGGAATACCAAAAATTTCTATTACATTCTCACTTCTACCTTGCTAAACAAAGCAATGAATTATGGAGAAGTAATGCATTTCATAAAGAAGAATTGTTATTAATATGTGTCTAAAGAATCTTACTGACTACAACAAACTTTGCAGAACCACGAAGTTACCATTTTTGATGAACCAGTGAAGAACAAAATAATAGAAGAAGTGAAATTAATTCACAAATATAAAATTTGTAAAGACGTACAAGTATCTGGAAAATTTTTAATAGGAAAAAGATCAAGTCCACTGAACTCACAGTGTCCCCTTATGGAAATTATTACCCTCTAGCATCCAATTTTTGATTTGGAATATGACCTCCCATGGTAAAATGATCTCAATCACCAGAGTATAGATACCAAAAACTCGGTGTCAGTGAACCACTCAACGGCAGTAAAGTACACTTAGAATACTAGATTTAGTAGTTAAAGAAGAAGTCCATGATTTTTTTATTAAAATGAGAGGAAATCCCTCAATTTATAGAAAACAAAGGATAGTGCGAAAAGGTTATTTATAGAAAACAAAGGGTAGTGCAAAAAGGTTCTTATTGTGCCTTACCAGAAAGTTACAAACCTTTAGAAAAGTCACAATCTTTCAGAAAAGGTCGTCACCTTTCATAAAAGTCACAACTTTCCCTAAAAGTCACAGCATTTCATAAAAGTCGCAACTTTTCATAAAAGTCACAACTTTTCATAAAAGTCGCAACATTTCATAAAAGCCGCAACTCTTCATAAAAGTCGCAACTCTTCATTTTCCATTCATACCTTTTTAAAACCCAATACCTTCATACCCGACACCGTGACCCTACAAACAACAATATGTGATCAACCCCGCCAACAAGAATTCTATGATCCAAAAATGAACGTGATGACACTCGTCTTATCCCACTAAGACAAGTCGACCTAAATTCAATAATAAAGATAAAATGTGGAATTATATAATCAACTTCAAATACCTCCAAAACCTTGTTCTCACGTGTACAAGCACTAATGTATTACACAAGATTGAAAGAAAAAGTAAGTCTCACATGATGTTTTCTCTAGAATAGAACAAGATCATAAATAGGAGTAAGAAGGTCCACTGAGTTTACAAACAACTACCTCACAATCTCAACATCAAGACTCGAAAAGAAAAGAACATAAAATATCACGAAGATCCTGTCTCTTAATCTACAAAATTGTAGAAGCAAGGAGTGAGTACCAAACCACACGATACTGAGGAAGTTAACTTCTAAACACAAGCTAAGGGAATAGAATACGGGTACTCCTTAAAACCCCACTGAACATCCTCAACTACAACCTGATAGGCTCAATATTCATATATCACAAGTTACACAGAAATGCACTCATAAGATTAGCAACACACGATATCAAGTTCACCAATGATAAAGATGTGTAATGCAATAACATTTAATTTCAAGTATAGTGATGCATGTTTGACCTAGTGATAGACACCTGTTGTCTCTGAGTCTTGGACTCATGAGGGACATATATGTCCATGCATTCGTCGTGGTGCATGACACGTCCTTTGATAATAGCATCCATCACGACGTGCGATATATTCCTCGAAATAAAGTATTCGTCGTGGCGCGCGACACGTCCATCGAAATGGTACATCATTTTTAATTTCTTACTCTCTCTCAATTTAGATAACACTTGTCACAATCATGTCTTAGAACAATGAAAATGACATGTTCCAACAAATTATGAGGAGATGACCATTTTCATAATAATGCACAGTTCACAAAACACAATCGTGATACAATATCCACAATGACTCAACAAGTCTTTCAAGCCATTCTCAACAAATCACACATTAACAATTAATCACAGTGTCTTTTATTATCCTTTTTCATCATTAGAATTAATTAATATGGACAAGTCAACCCATCACAAAGTCTCACTACTCCAAACATATATCACAAGGAAATACACTAATTTCATACGCTTAACAAGGGTTTAAAAATTTACTTGCCTCAAATCATCAAAGAATCACTCCGACTCTTGAGCCTTTCCCTTACTTTAGACATCCAAATCAACTGCTAGACCAAAAAACTTACACAAACCTAAAATCAAGTTCCTAAATTTTGATGCCAATTATCATGTCAACCAAATACTTCAAAATTTCATGTCTAGTGTTAAGTTTCCACTCTCTAATACTATAAATCTAATGATAATTATATAATAAAATGGATCAATATTTAATTACTTATATCAATATATGAAAACTAACTTGATAACTATAAGAAAATTGTGAAACCAAACAAAATCCATAACCATTACGCATACTACAGACCACCGTATAAAATATTTAGAGCCTAATCTTAATAAATCATTCATTCCGCAATCCTAATTAACTTCTAATTGGAAACCATTGACTTGGACTAGCGCTCTTTTGTAATGATTCTACAGGTATCGAAAATTGGAGTATAAAATATCCTTGTCGTTGAGCTAAAAGATTTTGAATATTTTGTTTCATAGTTAGGCATATAAAGGTTTTGTCAAGGAGATAAGTAGAAGATAATTCATCTCTTGTTCACTATGTTCAATTACATAGTAACTCCTTTGGAACATACATATACTAATATAGAAGAATAATTTTAAGAGAAAAGCATACTAATCTTAGGGTATAGATTACTTTCAATTTGCTTCCGCCATTATTTTTTAGAAAAATTGATTCATTAACTAGGCAAATTACATGTACTTTGCATATGATTGAACTATTTTATTAAGGTTACTTATGATCAACAACATTTTATCTAAGGCAAAATGTTTGTCTGAAATATTAAAGTACTATATTTTTTTAATTTTCATTCTCGTTTTAAAAAAATTATGAGTCATTGAGATATTTTAAGCGAAGAAGGAAGGAGGCAAAGCAAGGCTTTCTTCTATCTTTTAGAGTGAGAAAGAGAAAACAAACGAATCGAAGCGGGGAGGTTATAACAAATAAGTCTAAGAAAATCACCTTTGTTTAGAAGTAATGAAATTTTTTTAATTCCAAGATGTTATAAAGAACAACATCAAACGTTAAAAAAGAGACCGAAAGCGTCAAACAACAACACCCATAAGTAAACAGGAACATCATGTCCATACAAGTTCATAATTAAGTAAATTCAAATGGATGAGCTGGGACTCCTTTCTTATGAGCCTTAATCAATCTCTTTTTTTATTATTATATTCCATATAAAGTATACAGCTAAAAGTGACCTTAAAATTGTTATAATCATAAATGTTTTTTGTCATGTCTTGAAATAGTCATTACTATTTTAAGGTTTCATATCACCGGCCCTAACGTATTTGGATTAAATCATAGTAATTGATGTGTTTATAGTATGCAGTTATATTGAATTAATGCAATTATCAACCAAGCATTATGTGGCATCTGATGGTTCACAACGGATATTCTAAACCAAACTTTTGACACAAAACATATTAAAATCACGCAGCATAATTTGTGAGAACTTGAACTCACAAATATTAAAAAATTATAATAAAGACGACCTTACTTTCTTAACAATCAAGAAGAAAACGGCATGTTGGTTCACCTATTATTTTTTAAAAATAGTCTTTTGGGTTGTATCTAAGTTTACAGTTCACAATTATAATTGAAAGAAACCAAAAGACAGAGTTCTTACTTGTTTATAAAAAAAAACTTTATAAGAAAATGAGTTATCAGTACAACAAAAATTTTCGTGAACGTGCAAATTTATTGCCGATAAAAATATCTTTGTTATAGTATATTTTGACATTTGTTAGTTTCACGAATACTTGATCTCTTATTATGTCATAAAAGAAGAGAAGAAGAAATATGACAAATTTGTTAACTTGTGATAAAATATATGGACTAATTTTCTCTATCAAAATTTTCTAGTTCAAGGAATAGTGCAATGATTAAAAATCTTTGTTCCTAAGAAAAACAATCAAAATAATATACTAATTGTGGTAAGCAAGAGAGCAATCATTTTAGTTCTTTTAAAAATCTCTATCATTTGTTCCGTATTAGTTATCAGATATTTGTTGTTATGTGCTATCAAATATAGCACAATCTATAAACAATTTTCCCAAAAAGTATATGAAGAAAAACTATAGAAAGGGACAAAAGTGAAGACAAATTTTAAATCATCCTCACTGGAATTTCGAACACAATTTCAAAAAAAGTCACCAAAATAGCAAAATGAATTTGAAATAGATACATGAATTACTAAGACTTATATTAAAATTTAAGCTTTATGAAATAGGAGAAAGAAAACATTGATGAATGAAACACACTTCATAATAAAGCTTATTCAATGTTATTTAATTCAAAAGAAACATACCAATAATAGTGTGAGAAATAAAAGATTTGTGTACTAAAGAACCAAATGTAATAAATTCAACAATCGACCATTTCAGCAATGTTGAGTTGTGCACCGAGAGGTTAACGAGTAGTAATGTCACATTGTAAGTGAAATCAATTTTCTTTGTTTATATGAATAAACGTATAAAAAGGGACCAAAAAGAAGATCAATTTTAAATCATACTTGCTAAAACTTTAACATAGTTAAAAAAAATGTCACAAAAATAGGAGAAATAAATTGCAATAGTTACATGAATCACTATAACTTACAGTAAAGATTAAGCTCCATGAAATAGGAGGAAGAAATATTCCTATGATGAAACAACTTCATAAAAACTTAATTAATGTATTTCAATTTGACTACCCTATACCGGGAAAAAACACTACAAATTATAGTGACATGAAATTCTTCTATTTATATACAACATAGGGGTAGCGTGGCAAAATGTTTATGCCTTATTGAAAAGGTCACAACACTTGGTAAAAGTTTCAACCCTTCAAAAAGGTTACATCCGTTCATAAAAGTCATAATTTTTTCATAAAAGTTGCAATTATTCATAAAAGCCACAACTTTTCATAAAAGTCTTTCACAATGTATCATAAAAAAAGAAGGCTGGTTTTTGAAATAAATAAACTTAAAAGGGAATCCTAGTTTATGGTTGTGCCATGAAGGCGGGCCAAGGATTCTCTTTTATATAAATATATGATATGATATATTCTATGATGAATCAAATTATAGTAAACCCTCATTTATCATTAATTTGTTTTTACATGGCCAAGTGGTTTAGGGTCTTGAATATTACGGACTTGCACATTAACTACTTACCAAAATTAACTATTTAAAACTTACCAGCTAATTACATATCTATCGTTCAACCGATTAATTTAAAATTCACATTTTTTAATTTACAAAAAGGAACTTTTATGAAAGAGAGAGGACTACTTCTGAGACTGACCTTATGGGTCATTGCAAAGAACAACCCGATTTTTATTTTATATCCCCAAACACCATTTTTCCAATAACCCCAAAAATAGAATACTACATGTCCTTTCAATTATATTTCAAGGAAAAAACTCAAAACCTTATCTTGATCACTCTGATAAATCAGTTGGTGCTGCTGGATCTAAGAAGAAGAGTGGTCTCGGTCGAGGAATTCTTGTGTTAATGGCAACTTTAATTTGGGTCATTCTCTTACCCTACTGGTTAATCATGTAGATTTGAGTGTTGTTTCTTAAGAAAATCTTGTTCAGATGTCCCATGGGAGACCCTTAGGCTCCAAAAAGAAGCAACAACGATAAGCATTCCTTACTTCAGTTATGTATCTAGCTTCTCATTTGGAAAGAATTTAACGTATATACATTGATATAATAATTTTTGTATTGGTTATTAACTGTATTTAGGTTTACTATCTTTAGGGGCCAAATTTATAAGATTATTCAATTTCAAAAATTGAAGTTTAGAATTTTTGATAAACTATAGTGATTTTCTTATTTAATAAGTATCATTTGTTGCAATTCTTGTTGTAAAAGGGTGAATTAGTTTTAAAACATTCGTCAAAGTTCACATAGTTTTAATATTTTGTTGTGTAAAATATCAAATCATAGTGAAATTGGGTTTCTTGATGGTGGGCAGGTGCAATTTAATATATAGTACTCAATACGTTTTAATATCTGAGAGGGAAAATATGTTCTTCATTACTCATTCAGATAATGTATGGATATTTCCATCATGATTGATAAAACTATGATTAATATGTATATTTTACCAATGCGCTAGTCAATATATGTTGTGTTGCATATTGTTAATTTGCAACTGACCCGAGTTTCAAATTTCTTGTGAGAGAAAAAGGAGGAAATTAGATTAATTTGTATTTATTTGTTTGTTAGATTCCTTTCTTATCTTTTCAGTAGATACATCAATAGTTCATTGATGAACAATTATTCAAGGATTAACTAAAAGAATCAAAATGATCAGACTTTTTAGAATTTTTACAAGTTTGAAATTGAATATTGTCCTTTTATATTTTGATAATAAAAACTTTGTGATCTTAACTATCATAACTGACTTTAGAGCTTACAAGAACAAATTTCACATTGTAGGTAATAAACTAATTTTCCATTTCAAATTGATTGAATTAGTTGCTGAATACAGAATTTTCCTATATATAGGAAAACTACCAACTCACATGTGTATGACATGCCTTTAACAGAATTGATAATAGAAAATTAACAAACTCTAAACCACTTGACTCAAATGCCTAACTTCCTACCAGACTATTCATCAGTGCTGTATTTCAATAGATAAGTTCCTTTTAATCAAAAAGGTGATTGGGTGATCAGTTTCTCCTCCTAGATATAACACTGCGAGATTGAGACTGACCTTCTTCATTTATTAATTCATAGTTGGTGAATCTGCCGATCCGGCATAGCTTCCGTCAGGCCAACAAGGTTGCATATGCCCTAGCAAAACATGGAGCCCAGCTAGCAGTGTCTAACCAAAAGATCATCCTTGCCAATCCATCAGCCCCTATGCGATACATTAAGGTTGCGGATAAACAAGGAGTGTCGTCTACTAAATTAGTATCTATATTAACTAGTAATAAGCTATCATCTTTTGCACATCTTTCTGTAATTTTGGATCCTGACAATAGCCAGGTCTCAAACTCTATAATGTAAGGGCATTTATTATATATATAAATTTATCCTGTTTTAACCAAAAAAAAAAGATTAGTTGATGTACTATTTTTTATCTCAAATATTTCAATGAGTTACTTGGAGGATGTATTTCAGCTTTTTGATCAGAGTGGGCTATCGAGTTTGTTGGCTTTGTAATATTAGAATTTGATTATTTTTCATTTAATTTGATATATACTCACATAGCAATTACTTTTGATATCGAGCCCTTTCTTTGCCTATTACTTTTTAAATAATTATATCTTTAACTACTATACTTCGAACACTAATTATAAAAAGCAAATGATCAAAATCACATGTGAAACATTCTTGTAGTGTTATTTGAACCATCTGGTGCTCCGAGTTTTTATCTAAATTATCACCAACTATTTATGCGTCGAGGACATGTTTTATTACTCTTTTTAATTAGTGTATAGTTTCTCATGACTAGTCAAACTGGATATTTATGAATTAAATCATTAATGCAGTTATTTTGTGTCACGCTGAGAGCCTAAACCTTGGGCGTGGATAGCACCCAATGACCATTTTGGTCTTGAGAGAACCCTTGGTGTGACTTACTTAACTCAGTGGAACACTTAAACATTAGGTATACCTGAAGAGTAGCTTTTAAAATAGTACTTAACCAATATGAAAACTTCAAGTCTTAGCAAATGAATGAAAATAAAACCAAAATTAACACAATCTATCTACGAAGACTCTAATAGTACTATGATGAATGTTGAGACAAACCTCACAACATTCGATAACTAAAAATGTCTGAAAAACAATAAAAAGGAGTCCTCCGGATGCAACGAGGCTCACCACTAACACTAAGATGCTCACTGGATCAACTGCACGCCAATTGTTAATTCTAGTTACCTGTGTCTGCATCATGATATGATGTAGGCTAACTGACATCAGTACATTGAATGGACGGGTATGTGAGTTGGAAAGCTAAAACAAACTTAAGCTAGAATAGGAGTAAGAAGAAACACTTACCTTGGCTCTGCACAACTCATGGATATCTACTCATTTCAATATAATGCAATTTAAAATAATATGCAATATGAAGAAAACTGTCTCAAACATGTTGAAATCTCTAAAAGTATCCCAGATACAATTAACTATGACATGTATATAAAAATAAAAGTAAAATAATGTATATAAGAATACAAAAACTTATGTGGGAGCTTCACTAACCAATAACCATCAATTAAAAGCTACAGTGATGATACAACGTTACTGGGCCCACGCAGCCCGATCATCCTAACCTTGACGGAGTAAAGGACCTGAACTGCCTAATGGGTCCATTAGTAAATTGCGAAAAGGTTTCATCTAAAAAGTATAATACTTTTCTACCCTTGGTGGCTACATGGTTTCCATGGAGACTTGAGTTGGGAAAAGGTTTCATCTAAAAAGTATAACCCTTTTCTACCCTTGATGGCTACATGGTTTCCATGGAGACTTGAGTTATTCTGAAACTCGCATCCTCACATCGGTGCTCAATACTACTCAAAAAAATATATTGGCTCTTATATTTTTAAAACATACTGATTCTGTGGTTTGAGATTAGTGCTCAAAACATAGCTTTAATAGCTCTCTTGGAAATCATAGTTTCCCTGCTTGCTTCATTTCATAAACTATTACTTCTGTCTGAAAACTAGTCGAAGGCTCTTTACTTGTTTAAAAGTGAAAACATTTGTAACTCTTAGGGATTACTTAGTCCCCTTATAAAATTTGAAAATTAACTAAACCCTTTACTCTTGCTTAAATTGTAACTCGAGACTTAAAACAAAGTTAAAAAGGTTTGTTAAAGACTCTTGGAAACTTTAAGAACTCACTTTGACTTGATTCTTCACTTTAGACTTGACTCTTGACTTCTTTGATTTTGATCTTAACTTTCCTTCAATGAGATTATGGATTCAAGGATCATGATCTCATGTTTATGGATGACTTTATGATGTGTTGATGTACTTTAGAGTATTGGAATCAACTAGGAATTATAGGTACATCACTTAGGAACTCATGTGAAAATATAGGGGGAAAATGTGATCTACAAGTGACCCTGGTGCTCTATGAGGCGCGTGGCACCAGAGCTTGATGGAAAAAGAATTTCCTGAGAGGCTCTAGCTAGCGCGGCGTGCCAGGCCCTATCAGACAGAGGCTGCCTTGAGGGGCTCTGGAAGGCGCGGCGCCCGAGGGTCTGTTAGACGGGATTTCTGACTTTTTTCTCTGATTTTCAATTCTAAACCTTCTAAACACCCATGGATATCACCCCAAACACTTATGATCACTAAAATCCTCAATACCCAATAGTTTGGATTTGTAATACAGCCCGGTAACATGAATCAAACAACCAAAGGTATACTACAACTCAACCAACAAGAATTCAATGGTTTTTTTTTTACAAAGAACTACAATATTCATCATTAAATCTACTCTATTTGCGCTTAATTAAACATATTGTTCCGTGGGTGGAAGAAACCATCACAGAAAGATCTAACATACCTTAAAGGGATCACCCCCGACGAAACTCACTCAACGATCTTGGTGAAATCTTGGTCTTTTCTCCTTTCTCCTTCCCTTCTCTTTTCCCCAATCCCTAAGTGTATTCAATCTTCTTAAAACTGACTTAATGCTTCATTTTACCCCTAATAAACCCTTAAAAGAAATTAGGAAATAGTAGGGTGAAAATACCACTTTACCCTTACTAAAATCCGGATTGTATTTTCCTCAGTCCAACATCCCAACTTTGAGGTATCTAACACTTTCCTCAGTTCAACATCCCAACTTCAAGGTGAAAATACCACTTTAACCTTTTGAATTCTTGTTTGCTAAATTGTAGTATACCTTTGGTTGTTTGATTCGTGTTCCTGGGCTATTTTATGAGTCTAAACTATTGGTATCTAGGATTTTAGTGATCATAAGACTTTAAGGTGAGATCCATGGGAGTTTAGAAGGCTTAGAATTGAAAATCATAGAAGAGAAGTTACAAATCCCGTCTGATAAGCCTGGGGCGCCGCGCCTGCCTGAGCCTCTCAGGGCAGCCTTTGTCTGAGAGGGCCTGGCACGCCGTGCCAGCTAGAGACCCTCAAGACAGTCTCTAACCATCACGCTCTAGTTCAGTGCACCTCTCAGAGCACCAAGGTCACCTGGACATCCCATTTCCCCCCCCTACTTTTTCGTAGTAGTTGCTAAGTGATATACCGATAAATCCTAGTTGATTCCAACACTATAAAGTACATCTAAACATCATGAAATCATCCTTAAACATGAGATCATGATCCTTCAATTTATGATCCAATTCAAGGAAAGTTAAGATCAAAGTTAAAGAAGTTAAGAGTCAAGTCTAAAAGTTGAGAAGCAAGTGAAAGTATGTTCTTAAAGTTTTCAAGGGTCTTAGACAAACATTTTTACTTTTTAAGGCTCAAGCTACAAGTTGATAAAAGAGTAAAAAGTTGAGTCTAAATCTCAAAAGTTATAAGGGAACTAAGTATTCCCTAGAGTTAAGTTTCAAGTAAATCAAAGAGCAAATAGTGAGTTCATTACTCAAAAGATATAAGGGGAACTAAGTAGTCCCTAAGAGTTACGAATGTTATAACATTTTGAGAAAGAGAGGAAGCTAGACTTCCACATAGCCTTTGGCTAGTTTTAGAAAATGGGAAGTATGATTCCCAAAAGAACTTTTAAATCTAATACTGAGAAATTACCTCAAAATAGAGAAGAAGTTGTTTTGAAAACATACGAGCTAAGTATTTTTGGAGTAGTATTGAGCATCGATACGAGGACGAAAGTTCGTATCAACTCAAGTCTCCATAAACCATGTATCCATCATGGACAAATAAAGGGTCATACTTTTTAGATGATTCCTTAATGTTTTTAGCATAGACAAGTAAATCCACTTAGTAGTTCAGGTCCTATACCTACGGTAAGGTATAGAGCGGTCCTCTTGCAACGTGAGGTAAGACGTTTTAGCATCAGTTAGGCTCATAGTCATGATTTTCAGTTAGAGAATCTCCCACATAAACTATATTACTTTCATATATAAGTAAAGTTGAGTTTATTATAGCATTACCTTTAATGAACTAAGTATTTACACGGTTTATACAAGCTTTATATATATATATATATATTACATGTGTCTTAACTGCTTTATATTAAGTTATGGCTTCTTTAGTAAGTAGAGCCAAGGTAAGTTCATTTACTCCTCTCAAGCTTAGTAGTTGTTGTTTGGCATTCCAACTCGCATAATCATACATTCAATGTACTTTCGCTAGTTGGCCTGCATCATTTCATGATGCATACATAGGTAACCAATCATAACATCCAGTGCATCGTTGATCCAATTTTAGCATCTAGAGTTAGTGGTCAGCCTTCTTGCTTTCGAGGACCCATTATTGCTTTGTGTATTTCCATATATAATGTTGAAGGGGTTTTACTAACATTCATCTTACTAGTAGTAGAGGCTTTACAGATAAATAGATAGTCTGACATTCAGTTTGGGTGTCTCTTTATTTTATATATGTATTTTTTTTTTAAAACTTAAGTGCCATTTGGCCGAGACTATTATTTAAGTACTTTTCATGCGAATGTTTCCAACTTTATATTTGAGTTAAGTCTTGCGCTGAGTCAGTTTAGCTAGGACATGGGTTCGATCAAGGCCAGCAATGATCGTTGAGTGCCATCCACATCCAGGTGCAGGATCCAGCATAAAACACTTGGTATCAGAGCATAGAGTTCAAGAGTCGTAGGGAGTCTATGAATCTGTCGATAGAGTATTAGTCATCGGGTGTGAACCGCACCACATATATTATTAGGAGGCTACAACATTTAGGAAATTCTCACTTCTTTCATACTCATTTCGTGCGCTTGAGTTTATCCCCAAATGTTGCCCTCTAATTCATGCTTGCGCGTGTTTCAAAATATCATGCCTCCACGAAGAGCTGTCAGAGTCCGACCAGCCAGAAGGAATGTCGAAGAACCAAAGGTATATAATGCCCCAAATGTGCAACCTTTAGGAGAAGTCACGAAAGCTGAATTCTATGAGGCTATCCGGATGTTGAGTCAAGATTTGACCAACCATCTCATAAAGCAAAGAAGATCTCGACAAGAATGGGCAGACACTTCGAGAATTCAGGAATTCTAGAAGATGAATCCCCCGTGTTTTTCTGATTCAAGGACCATTGAGGAACCGAAAAACTTTATGGAAAAGTTGAAGAATGTGTTTGAAGTGATGCATATGGTTGATGGTGAAAAGGTTGAACTAGCCGCATATCAACTAAATAATATACCTAGGACTCGGTTCAATCAGTGGAAAGGGAACAGAGATGATGATGCACCACATTCGAGTTGGGATTTCTTTGAAGAAGCCTTCTTGGGACGTCTTATTCCCCGAGAACCAAAGAAAGCAAAGGTGTGGGAGTTACTTACCTTGGAATACGGCTCCTTGAGTGTTCATGAGTATGGGTTAAAGTTTACCTAACTGTCTTTCTATGATTTGGAGATGGTTAAGGATACGAGAAGTAGGATGAGCTTATTTATTGCAGGCTTGGGTCGTGCTTCAAGCAAAGCGGGTAGGGCTGCAAGATTGATTGGGGACATGGACATTTCTAGGTTAATGGTCTATGTGTAACAAGTTGAAACAAGAAAGATAAGATTGAGAATGAGTCTACTTAAAATAAGGGTTGTTCAAGTCGACCACAGTTTCAGAAATAAAAGGGGCATGTACCATCATCTGCTAGTGCACCTGCGCCCACAAACAAAGGTGAGTATAATGGCCAGAATTCATAGAACTTTAAGTCTAGAACAATCCAGTCCCAAGGTAGGGTGGCACAAGGAGTTAGTTGGGCTCTTTCATGTAGTAGGTGTGGTAGAAACCACGCTAGTAAGTGTCGTGATGGCGAGTTGGGTTGTTTGAAATTCTGTCAAGAGGGGAACTACGTGAAAGAGTGTCCTAAGAATAAGCAGGGAGGAGAAAATTTTGGAAATAGAGACCAATCTTCATCTGTTGCTCTACCAAACAGGGCCGCACCTAGAGGAGCCATTTATAGTGTCGGCGGAAGGTAAAACCGTCTCTAAGAAATTACTAGCCACCAAGAGCAAGAGAACTATCTAGATTTTGTCATGGGTATGATCGAAGTCTTTACTTTTGATGTTTATGCTTTGTTAGACCTAGGATCAAGTTTTTTTTTGTAACTCTTTATATTGCAAATCAGTTTGATATACTTCCTGAAAAAACTTTGTGAATCCTTTTGTGTTTCCAGACATGTAGGAGACTCTATTCTAGTGGAAAGAGTCTATCGTGAATGCGCAATTTCTATCAATCACAAGAACACCATGACTGATCTAGTAGAGTTAGAAATGGTAAATTTTGATGTCATTCTAGGCATGGACTGACTTCATGCCTGTTATGTATCAATAGCTTGTAGAACTCGAATTGTTAAATTTTAGATTCCTAATGAGATAATCATAAAGTGGAGTAGTAGTTCAACAGTGCCTACGGGTCTTTTCATTTCGTGCCTTAGGGAGAGAAAATTAGTTTCAAAGGGGTTTTATCTATTACTTAGTTTGAGTTAATGACTCAAGTGCTAAGGTACCTTCCCTTCAGTCACTTTCTATAGTAAAAGAGTTTCCAAAAGTCTTTCCTGATGATCTACCCAGAGTCCCTCCTAAAAGGGAGATATACTTTGGCATAGATATCATCCCAGATACTCGTCATATCTTTATTTTGCCATATAGAATGTCACAAATAGAGTTAAAGGAGATAAAAGAACAACTGAATGATTTGTTAGATAAAGTTTTCATTCGACCAAGTGTGTCACCTTGGGGCGCTCCGATCTTGTTTTTAAGGAAAAAGGATGGTTCCATAGGATGTGTATAGACTACTGCCAATTGAATAAGGTGACCGTTAAGAATAAATATCGTCTTCCAAGGGTAGATGATCTTTTCGACAAACTTCAGGGTGCTTCTTGCATCAAAAATATTTATATCAGGTTACCATTAGTTGAATGTTAGGCATTGTGACATTCCAAAACAACTTTTAGAACCAAGTAAAGGCAGTATAAGTTTTTAGTTATGTCCTTTGGTTTGACAAATGCACCAGCATCATTCATGGATCTTATGAACAGAGTCTTTAATTAGATTTGTTTGTCATTGTCTTCATTGATGACATACTGGTTTTTTCAAGGAATTAAGAAGATCATGCTAGTCACCTCAGAATTGTTCTGCTGACTTTGAAAGATGCTATATACCAAGTTCTCCAAGTGAGAGTTTTTTCTTAAGTGTGTGACATTCTTGGGCCACATAGCTTTCGATGATGGGACTAGAGTTGCTACCCAAAAGATAGAAGTAGTTTAGAGTTGGCCTAGACCTTCATCTCCAAAAGATATAAGGAGTTTCTTGGGTTTGGGTGGCTATTATACGAGGCTGGTAGAAGCTTTCTTATCTATCTCGTCTTCTTTGACCAAGATAATTCAGAAGATAATCAATTTACAATGGTCTAAAGCTTCTGAGAAAAGTTTTTTGGAATTGAAAAAGAGATTGACTACTGCTCCGGTTTTGACCTTGCCAGAGGGTACTCAAGGTTTTATGGTGTACTGTGATGCATCGAAAGTTGGTTTGGGCTGTGTGTCAATGCAAAATGGCAAGGTGATATATTATGCCTCCAAACAACTGAAGTTTCATGAGAAGAATTTTCCAACTCATGACTTAGAATTGGCTGCAGTAGTTTTTGCTTTGAAGATATGGCGTCACTTCTGTATGTTGTGAAATTGGATCTGAAGGATTTTGGAATAGGAATTTTGGAACACCAATAGGTACTGTTTGGAGAGTCAGGAGTATTTCCCCCATCCTCCACCCCCCCCCCCGTGACTCACCTCCAGCATTTATGTGAGGCGCTCAACTTGAAAACCCCCCAGAATGCGTCTGTGCAGTTCCCTGTGAATCTCTTGAATCACTGTGGCAACCTCTTTGTGATTTTGAAGAAGACACTCCCAATTTTCCAGATACATATGTTCATGTTGGCATATTCAGGGGTCACAAAAGCCTCCAATATGTGTTCACTCAGAAGGAGTTAAATCTCAGACAAAGGAGGTGGTTAGAATTACTCAAGGATTATGATATGAGTATTCTTTACCACCCATATAAGGCTAATGTTGTTATTGATGCCTTAAGAAGGATATCTATGGGGAGTACCACCCATGTTAAAGAAGAAAAGAGGGAGTTAACTAAAGATGTGCACAGACTTGCATGTCTTTGAGTCAGACTTATGAATTCCACAGAATAAGGGATAGTAGTGACTAATGGAGTTAAATCATCACTAATGTCAGAGGTGAAAGAGAAACAAGACCAAGACCCCATTTCGCTTGACTTGAAGGAAAATATTCATAAGCAAAGAGTATTGGCTTTTGAACAAAAAGGAGATAGAGTACTGAAGTACAAAGGTAGATTGTGTGTACCTTGGTTAGATGGACTCCTAGAGAGGATCCCGGAGGAGGCTCATAGTACCACATATTCCATTTATCCCGATTCCACCAAGATGTACCGCAATTTGAGAGAGATATATTGGTGGGAAGGGATGAAGAAAGATAATGTTGAGTTTGTTGCCAAGTGCCTAAATTGCTAACAAGAGAAAGTAGAGCACCAAAGGCCTCGAGGTTTAGCTCAGGCTATCGAACTTCAAGAATGAAAGTTGGAGATGATTAATATGGACTTCATCACATTCCTGCCAAGATCTCATAGGCAACATAATTCTATTTGGGTGATTGTCTATAGAATGACAAAGGCAACCCATTTCTTATTTGTAAAGCCTACCTATTTGGCTGAGTATTATGCTAAGTTGTACCTTCAAGAGGTGGTGAGACTTCATGGAGTTCCAGTCTCTATTATTTTAGATAGATGTGCACAATTTACTTCAAAATTCTGGAAATCTTTCAAGAAAGGTTTTTGTTAAAATGTGAACTTAAGCACTACGTTTCATCCTCACACAGATGGACAAGAAGAGTGTAGAATGCAGACCTTAGATGATATGTTGAGAGATTATGTGATCAACTTCAAAGGGAATTGTGATGATCACATACCTCTCATTGAGTTAGCTTACAACAACAGTTACCATTCGAGCATCCAAATGGCTCCATATGAGGCATTTTATGGGAGAAGATGCAGATCTCCTATTGTGGTTCGATTTGGTAAATCAAGATTAATAGGACCAAATATAGTTCACATAGCTATAGAGAAGGTGAAAGTAATCCAAGAAAGATTGAGAATGACACAAAGTTGTCAAAAGTCCTACACCGATGTTAGGAGAAGGTCGTTAGAGTTTGAGGTGAATGATTGGGTGTATATAAAAGTTTCAACCATGAAGGGGGTTATGATGTTTGGTGAGAAGAGGAAACTTAGTCCCTGGTATATTGGTCCTTACAGAGTCTCCAAGAGGGTTGGGAATGTAGAATATGAGTCGGAGCTAACCCAAGAGTTAGAAGTGGTTCATCTAGTATCCCATGTGTCTATTTTGAAGAAATGCCCGACCATACTTACCTTTCCAGAGTATATGACTTGAACTATCCAATAGATCCACTAGTAAACTGCGAAAAGGGTTCATCTAAAAAGTATGACGGTTTTCTACCCATGAGAGTTAAATGGTTTTATAGAGACATGAGTTAATCTGAAAGTCACATTCCTACATTGGTGCCCAATATTATTCCAAAAATATACTGGATTTTATGTTTTTAAAATGTACTGATTCTGTAGTTTGAGATTATTGCTCAAAACATAGCTTTAATAACTCTCTTGGAAATCATAATTATCCTGCTTGCTTTATTTCATAAAGCTATTACTTCTGTCTGAACTAGTCGAAGGGTCTTTTGTTTAAATGTAAAAACATTTGTAACTCTTGGGGATTACTTAGTCCCCTTATAACTTTTGAGAGTGAACTCAACCTTTACTCTTGCTTAACTTGTAACTCGAGTCTTAAAACAAAGTTAAAAAAGTTTGTTAAAGACAGTTGGAAACATTAAGAACTCACTTTGACTTGATTCTTAACTTTTATACTTGACTCTTAACTTCTTTCACTTTGATCATAACTTCCATTGAATAAGATTCTTGATTCAAGGATCATGATCTCATGTTTATGGATAATGTTATGATGTTTAGATGTACTTTAGAGTATTTGAATTAACTAGGAATTATAGGTACATCACATAGGAACTCATACGAAAAGATAGAGGGATAATGGGATCTCTAGGTGTTACTGGCGCTTTCAGAGGCGCGGGGAACAAAGCCTGATAGACAGATACTATTCTGAGACGCTCTGGCAGGCACGGCGGATCAGGCATTGGCTGACAGTGGCTTCCTTGAGGGGCTCTGGTAGGCGCGGCGCCCCAGGTTTGTTAGACGGGATTTCCGACTTTTCTTATACAATTTTAAATTCTAAACCTTTTAAACTCCCATATATCTCACCCCCAAAAACTTAGGATCACTAAAATACTTAATACCCAACAGTTTAAAGTCGTAAAATAGCCCGGAAAATCTAATCAAACAACCAAATGTATATTACAACTCAACCAACAAGAATTAAATAGTTTTTTTTTAAAAAACTTCAAAGTTCACATTTTATCTACTCTAATTGTGCTGAATGAAGCATATTGTTGTATTGGTGGAAGAAACCATCACAGAAATATCTCACATACCTTGAAGGTATCACTCCCAACGAAACTCACTCAACAATCTTGGCGAAATCTTGGTATTTTCTCCTTACTCCTTCGTCTCTTCTCTTTTCTCGCAAGCACTAACCGTATTCAATATTCTAAAAAATGACTTAAGGAATAATTTTACATATAATAAACCCTTAAAACAAATTAGGAAATAGTACTTTACCCTTACTAAAATCCAGATTGAACTTTTCTCAGTCCAACAACCCTACTTCCGAAAGGCATATCTCCCTGATACGATATTGAATATTCCAAGTCTTGGCGGCGTTGAAAAGATATATTCAAAGGCTTTACAACCATATAATGAATATACCCTAAATCATCTTGAGATAGAAGTTATGACCATTTGAAAATGACCAAAAACTTACTTTACACTTTAGGAAATTTTCCAGATTTCTCTTATTCTTTCAAAAAATGATTATTCTTAGTTCTTTGTTTAATCCTCGCTATTTTGATTTATGAGATGTTACATTTCGATTAAGACTCATATAATTAAATATTAATTAATCAAATAATTAGATACAATGTTTTGCTTATCGGTCAAAATCTGCTTGTTTTATGATTCTATTGTATGAGTATATTGTTCTAGTTTCCTTTCTCCTGGTATTTTTTTTACTATTAGAAGATTTCTACTTACAAGTGTGATTAATGTACTTCAAGTGGGATAAAACATATCAAACCTTCAACAAATGGCGTTATGCCCGTATTACATCAAATAGAACTAGTTAAGGCTTCTTTTTCTGTTTTTGGTCTCTATTCCCTAAGACTCTCTTTCGGAATGATATGGCTACTATTAGTTCCTTATGATATATTTTGGGTCTAATAATGTCCTTATCATCTTTATAGTCCTGATGAAGTGGTAGCCCAGTCCTTATCTTGATTGATTTGTCATAGTGTTCATTGATGATATTCTTGTATACTCGAAGGGCAATAGTGATCATGAGCAACATTTGAGGATTATTTGCAAAACTTTGAGATATCACCGTGTTTATGAAAAATTTTCAAAATGCAAGTTTTTTCTTGAGTCTTTTGCATTCTTGAGGTGTGTAGCTTTCAATGATGGCATCATGGTAGATACGACATCCGAAATTCACCTAGGTCTACTTTAGCTAATAAGATTCAACAGCTTTGTCGGATTGACAAGATAAAATATGCAGATTGTGAAGGGTTTATCTACTATTAAATCACCCATGATGTAATCAATTCTTCTTTATTTTCCTTTAAAATGTTATGAGTATCGTGAGATTATCTTTCAAAATGTCAAGGACTTGCTTACCACTGCTCCTATATTGACTTCTCTAGTAATTATGGGTAGTCTAGCCTATTTTCAACTTTGTATCATTCTTTAGCTTGGGAGATTCTTCCTGTGTCCAATAGGACAATTTTATTGGATATTTAAAATTCTAGGTGTATTCTGGCGTAGATGAGGGATTAGTCTCCCTTGCTTGATCAGGTACATTGTATCAGTTTTAGGATAAGACGTTGATGGATCTTTCAGATATGGTGTTATAGGGTGATTCAAGTCAGACTCTCTAAAATTTAGATTGGGCATTGGGATTTTCTTTTCCAATTTGTGTTTTGAGAGCTTGGAATTTGATACAATTTATAGTTTGTGAGACCCATGATTCTAGATATTCTATCAATCTAGGCACCGAGAAGATGTATCATGATTTGAGATATGATTATTGGTTGATCAGCTTGAAGAGAGATATTTTATACTATATGTACCATTGCTTGTGTTTCGAGCAGGTGAAGGCCAAACATTTTAAGCGTTGTAGTGAGTTTTAGAGATTGGCTATTCTATAGTGAAAGTAGGACCACATTACTATGGACTATGTTGTGGTTCTGCCTCGAAGATCTATAGTTGTTGAGAACATTTGGGTCATGGTTGATTGATTGAAAATTTTTGCATACTTCCTCCATGTTAAATCTTCATTTAGCGCTCATAGGTTTGCTAGTATCTATATTTGGGAGGTGGTTCATCTTCATGGTGCGCGTTTGTCTATTATCTCAAATCGGGGTTCTTAGTTCAATTCTAGTTTTTGTAAGACCTTTAGGAAGGAATTAGTCACCCATGTTTACATTAGCACATCTTTCCACTCGAAGACCAACTGACAATTGGAGTGTAGTACTATTTAGGGGTTTTAGAACATAGTGTCCGTTTGTGTTTCAGATTTTGGAAGTCATTGGGAATAGTCATTTCGTTTGGTGGAGTTCACATACAAAAATATCTACCATAGTATTAGATGGCCCTGTTCAAGGCCTTATATGGTAGGTCTTGTCGCTCTTTAATTGGTGGGTATGAATCTACAGAGCCTAGGCTACATGGTACAAACTTGAATCAAGAGGACTTGGACCAGTTGCGTGTGATTCAGGATAGGCTCATGACAACTCATACTAGACACTTGAATTACGTAGATCACAGACGTCAGCCTTTGATGTATTAATTATTGATCATATTTTCCTGAATGTGTCACCCATAAATGGGGTGATATAATTGTGGAAGCAGGGCAACCTTAGCCCCGAATATATTTTCCCTTTTGACGTCCTTCGGACGTATGGTGAGGTTTGCTCAATTTTGGGTTACTTAACATGTGATTCAAGAATAATCGGGGATATGCAGTATGGAGTAAAAACATTAGGGATCTTTGTTTTAGGTAAAACTCACGTTTTGCATGATGCCTTTGCTTGTTTCTGGTTCTTTAAGTGTGACATTATTTCATTTTGTTCGTGCAACCTGTTGAATTGTTAGTGTTCTTATTCCCTAATTATGTCCTATTCTTGTGATATTTTGATGATTTTCAGGTATGAACATAACGAGACAAGGCAAGAATTAATACTTGGAAGAATGGTAAAAAAAAATAGAAAGTGTAAACTCTACACAGGTAGTCGTCTAACCAAAAGGGAGGATTTCCCAAGTGGTTTGACCGCGCCTGAAATTATAATTGTAACATCTTTCACCTCACAAGAGCCAATAATAAGCTAAGAAACCAAAAGTAATTACTTCAAACAAGAAATGGAAAAATCTTAAAATTTTCCTATGTTCAAAAAGTGATTTTTGGTTATTCCAAAATGACCATCTACTAGCTCAGGATGAGTTAGAGTCAATTCTTTATACGGTTGGAAATCCCTTCTAGAGATATTTCAAATCCGCCAAGTTTATTCATTTTCAATATCGTATGAGGGAGATATGCCCATCGGAAGTTGGGTTGTTGGGTTGAGGAAGGTCACAATATGGATTTTAGTAAGGGTAAACTTGTCATTTCAACCAACTATTTCCTAATTTGTTTAAAGGTATATTAGGACTAAAAATAAGCTTTAAGTTAGTATTAGAAAACTAATTCACGCTTAGGGCTTGGGAGTAAAGAGAAGAGAAGGAGAAAAGGAAAGAATGATCAAGAATAAGAGAAGGAGAAAAGGAGATAAAGATCAAGAATCCATCAAGAACGCTAAGGTTTTACGAGTGGAATTCGTAGAGGGTGATTGCTATTGAGGTATGTGATATCTTTCTATGTTTGGTTAGTTCACCCATACACAAATTATTTTGATTCAGCGAAGTTATAATAGATTGAATAATGAACAATATCGGTAAATTCTTGTTGGTTGAGTTGTAGTATGTTTTAGTTGATTGGATTCATGTTTTCGTGTTGTTTTTCGGGTCTAATCTACTTGGTTTTGACATTTTTTATCAGCGTGAGTGATATGGTAATATCCATGGAAGTTTAGAGGTTTTAGAGATGAAAAACGGAGAAGAAAAGTCGGAGGTCCCGTCTGAGAGACCCTGGGGCGCTGCGCCTACGAGATCCCCTCAGGACAGTCTTTATCTGACAAGCTCTGGCATGCCGCTCCAGCTAGAGCGCCTCAACACAGAATCTATCCATCAGGCTTCTGGCGCTCGATGCCTCTAAGAGCACCAAGGACACCAAAAGACCCCATTTTTTCCCTATCTTTTTGTACTAGTTCCCAAGTGATGTACCCATACTTTTTAGTTGATTCCAACACTTTAAGATACATAAAAACATCATTAAATCCTCCATAAACATGAATCATGAACCTTGAATTTATAATCCAATTCAAAGAAATTTGGGATCAAAGTCAAGGAAGTTAAGAAGTCAAGTCTAATGCTATGAAGTAAGTTAAGTAAAGTTTGTTAAAGTTACCAAGAGTGTTATTTAAATGTTTTAACTTCATTTCAAGGCTCAAGTTTCGAGTTAAGGAAAGAGTAAAAGGTTGTAAGTCTTTCCATAAAAAATGTATAAGGGAACAAAGTATTGCCTGAAGAGTTAATTAGGATCAAAAGTTTCAAGTCAAGCAAAGAGTTACAGAGTTGAGTTCATTACTCAAAAGATATAAGGGAACTAAGTATTCCCTAGAAAGTTTATAAATGTTTTTATACATTTAAGTTAAGAGGAAAATAAGATTTCCCAAAAGAGTTTCGAACAAGAAAAGTGAATATTGATTCCAAAAGAGCTTTTAAAGCTAAGAGTTGAGTAATTATCTCAACCCAAAGAAAGGAAGTTATTTTTAAAAGCATGAGCTAAAATATATTTTGGGAGTAGTATTGGGCATTGATGTGGGGATAAGAGTTCATATTGACTCAAGTCCCCATGTAACCATGTAGTCATCATGGTTATTAATGGGTCTTACTTTTTAGATGATCAGGTAAGTTAATATAGTGGATTCACTAGGTTAAGGAGTCATATGGGACAAAAAGTATAAGATAGTTATGGCAGTGTGGGAATGACGTTGTATCACCACTTAGGCTCACAGTGGTGGTGGTTGGTTACAGAATCTCCTACAGAACTATATTACGTTCATATATAGTGAGTTGGTTATTGCTTTTTCTTTAATGAACTAAGTTATTTTACTGTTTACAAAGCTTTATATATCCCATTAGTTTTAAATTGCTTTATATACATACATTGGGTTGAGTCTTCATGAGTTGGGCAGAGCCAAGATAAGTTCATCTTATTCTTATCAAACTTAATTCTTGTTTAACATTCAAACTTGCATACTCGTTCACTCAATGTACTGATGCCAGTTTGTCTGCATCGTATTATGATACAGACAGAGGTAATCATGATCATCATCCAATGCATCATTGATCCAGTTTGAGTACTCAGATTAAGTTGTGAGACTCCTTGCATTTCAGAGGATCTATATTATTATTCTGAGTCTTTCTATTTCACAATGTTGTAGGGTCTGTCCCAACATTCATCAAAGTATTTCAGAGGCTTCATAGACGAATAATCCGTTAGTTCAGTTGGATGTGTTTTATTTTAGATGTAATTTTTTAATACTTATGTGCCATTTTGGGCAAGACATTGATTTAAGTATTTATGAGAATGTGTATTATTTTATCATTGAGTTAAGTCTTCCACTGAGTTAAGTAAGTCAGGCCAAGGTTTCATTCAAGGCCAACAACGATCATTAGGTGTCGATCATGTCCAGGGTGTAGGCTCTAGTCGTGACAATCTTGGTATCAGAGAACACAGTTCAAAATTCCTAGGGAATTATGAAGTCGTGTCTGTAAAGTCTTAGTCATCCGTATGAAGCACGCCACATATATGATTAGGAGGCTACAACATCTAGGAATTTCTTCACTTTCTTCATCTTCTTTTTTTGTGCATTAGAGTCTTATCTATAAAAAATTTTCCTCTAATTTGTGTTTGTGCAATGTTTCAAATCATCATGTCTCCACGAAGAGCAGTCAGAGGTCGTCTAGCCAGAAGGAATATTGAGGAACGATAGGTACCTAATGCACAGAATGTGCAACCTCAAGAGAAGTCACAAATGCTGAGTTTTGTCAGGCTATCCAAATGTTGAGCCAAGCGATGATTAACCAAGTCGGGAAACAAAAAGGAGATCGACAGGAAGGGCTGGAAACTTTGATGATTTAGGAAATCCTGAAGTTGAATCTCCTAAGTTTTTCTGGTTCAAGAACTACTTAGGATCCGAAAAACATTGTGGAAGAGCTGAAGAAAGTTTTTCAGCTGACGTATGTGGTCGATACTGAAAGGGTTGAGCTAGCTGTATATCAGTTGAAGAATGTGGCAAGGACTCAGTGCGACCAATAAAAGGAGGAAAGAGGTATGGATGCACCAAATTTAAGCTGGGCTTGTTACGAAGAGGCTTTATTGGAGCGTTTCTTTCCTCAAGAATTGAAGGAGTCAAAGGTACAAGAGTTCCTTACTCTGAACCAGAACTCCTTGAGTGTTCATGAGTAGAGGATCAAATTCACCCAAATATATGGTTAATGATATGAGGATAATAATGAGTTAGGGTCTGCATCAAGTAAAGATGGTAGAGAGGCAACGCTAATCGAGGACATGGACATATCCCGATTGATAATTTATGTGCAACAAGTTGAAGAGGAGAAGCTGAGGGACAAAAAGCAGTACAGGAACAAGAAAACCAAGACATGGAATGAGTGTGGGCAGCAGAAAGGTGGTTTGAATCGACCACAATTTCAGAAACAGAAGGGGCATGCACTATCATCTGCTAGTGCACCTGCGCCCAGATATAGAGGTGAGTATATTGGTCAGAATTTGCCGAACTTCAAGGATGGACCAGCACAGTCCCAAGGTAGTGAGGTGTAAGGAGATAGTTAGGGCTCTCACATGTGCTAAGTGAGGCAAAACCCACCAAGGTAAATGTCGTGATGGCCAAACAGGTTGCTTCAAGTCTTCTCAAGATGGAAACTTCATGAGAGAATGCTCTAAGAATAAGCTAGGTGGTGAAAATCCGGGCAATATAAATCAATCTTTATTATTAGGTCCACCAGATAGGGCTGCACATAGAGGAACCACTTCTTGTACTAGCGTAGGGAAATCCGTCTCTATGCAATCACTAGCCGACAGGTTCAAGAGAACTCGCTAGATGTTGTTAGGGGTATGATCAAAGTCATTAAAATTGATGATTATGCTTTATTAGACCCAGGAGCAAGTTTATCTCTTGTAACTCTTTATGTTTCAAATCACTTTGAGATTCTTCTTGAGAAACTTTTTGAGTCCTTATGTGTTTCTACCATTGTTTGAGAGTTTCTTCTAGTGGAAAGAGTCTATCGTGATTTTCCTATGCCTATCAATCACAAGGACACCATGGCTGACCTAGCAGAGTTAGAAATGGTAGATTTTGATGTCATTGAGGTCTGGACTAGCTTCATACATGTTATGCATCAATAGACTGTAGAACTCGAGTTGTCAAGTTTCAAGTTCCTAATGAGCAAGTCATAGAGTAGAGTAGTAGTACAGCAGAGCCTAAGGGTCATGTTATTTCATACGTTAAGGTGAGAAAGTTAGTTTCAAAGGTGTGTATTTATCACCTAGTCTGAGTTAATGATTCAAGTGCTGAGTTATCTTCCCTTCAATCAGATCCTATAGTAAAAGAGTTTCCAGAAGTTTTTCTTAATGATCTACCTGGAGTCCCTTGTGAGAGAGAAATAGACTTGGCATAGATATCAGTCCAAATACTCCTCATATCTCTATTCCTCCATATAGAATGACATCAGTAGAGTTAAAAGAGTTGAAAGAGAAGCTGAAAGATATGTTAGATAAAGGTTTTACTCGAGTAAGTGTCACACCTTGGGGTGCTTCGATCTTGTTTGTAAGGAGGAACATGGTTCCCTTAGGACATGTATAGACTATCGCCAACTAATCAAGATTACCATAAAGAATAAGTATCCTCTCCCAAGGATAAATGATCTTTTCAACCAGCTTCAGGGTGCTTCCTGCTTCTCGAAAGTTGATCTGAGATCTAGCTACAATCAGTTAAAAGTTAGAGAATGAGACATTGCAAAGACAGCCCTTAGAACCTCATATGGGCATTATGAGTTTTTGATTATGTCTTTTGGATTGACCATTGTACCAGTAGGGTTCACGGATCTTATTAAAAGAGTCTTCCAGCCTCACTTAGATATGTTTATCATCATCTTCATTGATGACATATTAATCTATTCAAAGAATGAAGAAGATCATGCTGATCACCTCATAATAGTACTTCAGACTTTGAAAGAGAAGGAGTTGTACGCCAAGTTCTCAAAGTGTGAGTTTTTGCTTAAGTCTGTGGCATTCTTGGTCACATAGTTTCCACTAATGGGATTAGAGTTGATACTCAAAACATAAAAGCAGTTCATAGTTGACCTAGACCCACATCCCCAATCGATATTAGAAGTTTCTTGGGTTTGTCTAGCTCCTATAGAAGATTTGTTGAGGGGTTTTCATCCATCTCATCACTTTTGATTAAGTGGACCCAGAAGACAGGCAAGTTTTAATGGTCTGAAGATTGTCAGAAAAGCTTTCAGGAATTGAAAAAAAGCTTGACTACTGCTCCGGTTTTGACCTTAAAGGAGGGTACTCAAGGTTTTGTGGTGTACTATTATGCATCAAGAGTTGGATTGGACTGTGTGTTAATGTAGAAAATCAAGGTCATAGCTTATCTCCAGACAGTTGAAAGTTCATGAGAAGAACTACTCAACCTATGACATAGATTTGGCTGTTGTGGTTTTCACCTTGAAGATATGTCGTCACTATTTGTACAACATTCATGTGGATAAAATTCACTAGCCACAAGAGCCTACAATATATGTTCACCCAGAAAGAGCTCAATATCAAACAAAGAAGATAGTTAGAACTACTCAAGGATTACGACATGAGTATTCTTTACCACCCTAGCAAGACTAATGTAGTTGTTTATGCCTTAAGCATGCTATCCATGGGGAGAACCACCCATGTTGAGGAAGAAAAAATGGAATTAGCTAATATGTGTACAAACTTGCACGCCTGGGAGTAAGACTTATGTATTTTAGACACCGAGGGATAGTGGTGCCTAATGGGGATGAATTACTACTAGTGTCAGAGGTGAAAGAAAAGCAAGACCAACACCCCATTTCGCTTGATTTGAAGACGAATGTTCATAAGCAATGAGTATTGGATTTTCAACAAGGGGGAGATGGTGTGTTCAAGTACCAAGGTAGACTGTGTGTACCTAGGGTAGATGGAATCAAAGAGAGGATCATGGAGGAGGATCGTAGCTCAAATATTCCATTCATCCGAGTTCCACCAAGATTTATCGTGATTTGAGAGAAGTATATTGGTGGGAAGGTATGAAGAAGGAGATGCTAAGAATATATAACTTTCGGAATTAATATTGACTTCATCAAAGGCTTGCCAAGGTCTCCCAAGCAGCATGAATCTATTTGGGTAATTATCAATAGAAAGACAAAATCAGCCCAGTTTTTGCAGGTAAAGACTGTTTATTCGGCTGAGAATTATGCTAAGTTGTACATTAAAGAAGTGTTAAGAAATCATGGAGTCCTGGTCTCCATTATTTCAGATAGAGGTGCGGAATTTACTGCTCAGTTCTGGAAGTCTTTTCAGAAATATTTGGGTTCGAATGTGCACTTAAGCACTATTTTTCTTCCTCAGGGGGGTGGAAAAAAAGAGTGTACTATCAAGACCTTAGAAGATATGTTGAAGGCTTCTGTAATTGATTTCAAAGACTTGGGATGATCATATACCTCGCATTGAGTTCGCTTACAATATTAGCTACCATTCGAGCATCCAAATGGCTCCATAGGAAGCTTTTTATGGAAAAGATTCAGATCTCCTATTGGGTGGTTTGAAGTTGGTGAATCAGGGTTGACAGGACCACATCTAGTTCACCAAGCCATAGAGAAGGTGAAAATTATTCAAGAGAGGTTGAAGAAGCAACCAAAAGTCCTACACATATGTTAGGAGATGGTTGTTAATGTTTGAGGGGAATGATCAGGTATATATTAAAGCTTTCACCCATGAAGGGTGTTATGAGGTTTGGTAAGAAGGGGAAACATAGCCCCCGATATAGTGGACCTCATAGAATATCTACGAGAGTTGGCAGTGTAGCTTTTGAGTTGGAGCTACCACAAGAAATAGCAGTGATTAATCCGGTATTTCATGTATCCATATTGAAGAAGTGCATGGGTGATCCATCATTGATAGTACCAACTGTAAATGTTCAGATTAAGGATAGCTTACCATATGAGGAGATTCTGGTTCAGATATTAGATCACCAAGTCTAAAAGTGGAGAACAAAGGATATTGAGTCAGTTAAGGTCCTCTGGAGGAACCAATTTGTAGTATAAGCAACTTGGGAAGCTTAAGAGGATATGAATAAGAGATACCCACACCTCTTTAAATCCTCAGAGAATACAGATCAAGGTACTAATCCTCTTCTTAGTACTTTATAAATTATGAGTAAGCATGTTGTTGCTTGCTTTGATTGACTGAGTGTTAAACTTGATGTCACTATTCTTAGAATAGTGAAAGAGATCTCATTCGAGGATGTATGTTCACAAGGGGGAGATATTGTAATATCTCACACTTCATAATAGCCAAAGAAGCTAAGAAACTAAAAGTAATCTTAAGTTCAAAAAGTGATTTTCGGTGATTTTTAAATGGCCATAAATTCTACCTCAGGATGAAGTACTCAGTTCTTTATATGGTTCAAAATCCTTTGGAGAGATCTTTTCAATATCGTATGAGGGAGATATGCTTATCGGATGTTTGATTATTTTTGTTGAGGAAGGTCCCAATCTGGATTTTAGTAAGGGTAAACTTGTTATTTCACCAAACTATATCCTAAGTCAGTTTTAGAAAACCAATTCATGCTTAGGGCTCGGGAGAAAAGAGAAGTAAATGAGAAAAGGATATAAAGATCAAAAATCCATCAAGAAATCTAAGGTTTCAGGAGTGTAATTAGTCAGGGGTTATCCCTATTGAGGTATGTGAGATCTTTCTATGTCACGTTTCGGCGCAACTATTGGATCAGGTTAAAATATTCTGGCACAATTATAGGATTAGATTTCCACGTTTTGGCAAGCTAACAGTTTGAGTTTGGGTTCCTTAAGAGGAACACTAGATTGGGTTCCGTGAAAGGACCATTGAGTTGTGTTGTGTATATAGTTGTGATTATTACATTCATATTTAATGATGATTGATGTTGAAACACTATTTGTTTCTCAAAAATGATTTAGTTGTATATTTCAGAATTGTGAAATTGTTCGTTGAGGTGAAGGATGATATTATATATGTTTTGTATATGCATATTTTATAACATTGTGTTTACTAACATGTGTTTCACTTAGTGGGATAGCAATGTTATCCTATGAGTACACTGTAATTGTGCACTGATACTGCACTTGTTTTTATTTTTGTTGAGTACAGAGCATCTTCTGGCGGCTATTGACAAACATAGTTTAGAAGAGCAATGACTGTTTTGAATTCAAAGGTGCGCTAGTTCTTCTGCGCTGCCTTTAGTTCTCTTTGTATAATTTGTTATTTTCTGACTCATACTATTTGTTAAGGTGTTGTTTAGTTTTATGATTATACCCCTCGTTCTTAGACTGGTAGTAATTAGTGTTTTGGTACAACAACTTTCAGGTTCTAGGGGTTGTATTTCGCATTCATGTTAGTGCATTTGTTTAGTTCCTTAATAAGTAATTTAGTTATTTAAAATTGTTTTTGTATCTTTACTTACCTTAATTTTTATTTAGTTGTTTAGTTTGGGTTGTAGTAGTAGTTCTCTACCAAATGGTTAGTATGCGAGCCAATCACGGCATTCTTGGTTGTGACAAAGTTTGTATCAGAGTCCTAGGTTCGTTGATCTCATTGTACCAAAATGAGTCTAGAAGAGTCTTGCGGAATGGTACGATGACGTTTGTACTTTTGTGGAGAGACTATAAGACCTTCAGAGAAACTCACTTCTTTCTATTCTTTCGTGCTATGTCTTGAATATAATTGGTATATGTGTGATACAAATTGGTATCATTCCTCCTCCACTATACGGTCCGAACTAGAGCAACAATAGTTTGTAATAACATCCTAGTTAGAGTGGATGTTCATACACTACCGACATTTGAATAGGGTTACTATTCAGAACAAGTATCAATTGCCTCAGATAGATGACCTTTTTTTCCTATTGCAATTTGCATCAATTTTCTTGAAGATTGATTAAGCTCTGGTTACCATAAGTTGAGGATTGAGGCGGTAAGAAATTGGTTTCGACCAAGTTCTATGTTGGAAATTTGTAGTTTTATGGGGATCGTAGCTTCTATTGTTGCTTATGGTATGAGTTGAGTTTAATTGGTATTTCGACGAAGTGAACCAGATGGACACAAGCAAAGAAATTTAGAAACGGAGAAGGTTCCAATTGGTATCTAGATCTAAGGGTGGTGTGAATGCATGGATGATTAGGAAGTGTCATCCATGTAATGAAATAAATAATTAAGAATTTGGATTTATTTGTGAATTGCATCTTGGAAACTTTGAATGTCTGCTTCTAGTTGTCTCAATTATCCGAAAATGTGAAGTTGTATTTCTTTAATGTTATGAGGTAATTACGTGCACAATAAATGTGTTATTGACTATTGATATGTGCAATGTGTTGGCCGAAATATTAAAATTGTGCAAGTTGTAACTACTTGAGTATGGTGAAACTCATTGTGAAAGGAAGAACTTGACTAAGGATCGTGTGACTGTCTGGGTTAATCCTGGAGATGTGGAGGTTGTGGTACATAATTAACTGGAATGAATTGGTTTGTGTATTGTGGGATTGATCGAAGGGGTATTTTCTGAGCTAGCAAGTTAGAGGTGTGTTGTAAAAAGAGGGAATTAAATTTCTTCTGAGAACAATCTGTTACAAATTGTATCATTATAGTGAGAATGTGGCCGCTATACCTGGTAATGGATATTGTGGAAGACGATATGGGACTTAAAATCGTACGTTCAATAGGAGAGTCACTGGTTCACTTTATGATGCTGTAGCGGGATTGTTCTCGTTGTGGCATCAGCGCTACAGCGGGATGAGGTACGTTAGAGCGGGAAAGAATCTCAGCCCCATCTCCCCTAGTTTACCTAGTCATAATGTGGACACCGGGTTGTACCTCACTATTCAACAATATAATATAAGTTATAAGGTGTGTTAAGATTATGGAGAACCTAGAAATATGATGGTCGGATGTAGTGATCACGGGGCTATAATTATTGTGAGCATATTACTAATGTGTTGTTGATCCGGATTCTACTTATTTGTGTGTGTTAGTTCAATTGACTTGGGATTTGATGTGGTTGGTGATACACTTGCTACCCCCATCAATGTTTCCACCCTAGTTGAAGAGTCAGTCATAGTCACCCATGTATATCGTGTTGTCTTATTGTGTTTTGGATTTTCATATTTAAGCTGATTTGTTTATGTTGGATATGACTAACTTGATACAATCTTAGACATGAGTTTATTGTCTCCTTAGTATACCGAGCTTACTTGTAATACTAATATCGGTAACTTGAGATATCTCTGGTAGAGTATGGTTAGAGTGGGAATGGGGTACAAGCCTAAGTCATCTAAGGTCATATTTTTCGTGCAGGGTAGGAAATTTGTGAGGCAGGATTGTTTGGCGTAATTGTCTCATATTCAGGATGTTGATGTCGAATCTCCCTGTATTGAGTCTATTCATGTGATGTTAGAATTGAGAGAGTTTAAAGCTCAAACCCAAGAGCTTCGTGATAAAGGGTTCATCCATGCTAGTGTTCCCAAGTGGGTCTCCTGTCTTGTTTGATAAGAAGGAGGGTAGTATGAGGACCGATGATCTTATCTTAATCCATAAGGGAGTTGATTAATACCAAAACTTATGGATAAAGAAAATTTCATTGAGTATACTTGGGTGAAGGAAATTGAAGATTTTATTAAGAAGGTGGTACCAAGATTGGGTTAATCCTTTGAATTTGATGAGCATACATGAATTTGAGGTGTCGTGTTGATGGAAATGATTATTTGTAGCGATAGTCAAGGTGAACTAAGCATAATGGTCACTACTTAAAAAACAGCGTTTAGCGACGGATATTGGTGATGAACGCTATTCCGTCACTATATAACGACGGATTTGCAAGAGAATTACTGTTTTGTTACAGAGTTGAAAAATAATTCTTTGACTAATAATAAAGCGACGGATTGACAACAAAATATTTTTTGTGTTTCTAAATGTTAGCGCTAAATTTTGGTGCCTAATATTTTCAACGAATTTAGTAACAAAGTGCGGGTGACAAAATTAATAAATATCGGGCGATGGAATTAGTGACGAATATTATGTTGCTAAACTTTTTGATATATTTTATAAAATTTATATTACATAGTGAAGAAAATATCCGTCATTATACTTTTTTATAAATAAATACAATAATTTGAAAACGAAGAATGTTAAAATCTATCGGTAAATCCGTTGCAAAATATTTTTAAATCCATAAATTCAAGGGAACAAATTCATTTCAACATTTCAACCTCCCGCTCCAAAGAAGCCTCTCTCAAGCTCCATCTCTATTGAAGCTTTTCATTTCTTGCTCCAAGCTCCATTGAAAGCTTTCCAAATTTCGTTGCAAGCTCCATTTAAGATTTCCAAGTCTACATTGCTAGCTTTCCAAGTCTCCATTGTATGTTCAATCTCCCATCTCAATTTCAATTTCGTTTAGCTCTCTATCTCAATAGGGCTGATACTCAAAATGGGTAGTGTAAAATTTTCTTTCCCCAAAATTAAAATTCCAACTCGTTTCTGCATTTGGATGTTAGATTAGCTTGATTTGGGTATCAATGGCTTCACATGAAAAAAATCATTACTTTCTATTTCAACTCGTCTTTTGAAAATAGAGATTTTAGTAGTTTGGGTGTATGAAAATATGATATTTTAACTCTTAAGTCTTTCCATTTTATTTAGCTTGATTTCTTAAAGTAGGATTGGGATTTTCTCAAAATAGGGGTTTTAGAAGTTAAGTGTTCTGAAAATAGGGCTTTTTTTAGAAATTATGTTTTCCCTAAAATGTCATGAGGTTTATAAGAGAAGGAAATTTTTTTAATTATATTTTCCCTAAAATGAAAGTAATTAGTAAATATTTAGACACTGAACAACACAAAGGAATGAGAATAGTTTTAGTACGACGTACCTGTTGAGAGTTGCTTTGAATTTTCACAACATTCAAGTATTTCTCTGATTGAAAAGATTGAGTAATTATCTCATGTTGATGCTTGCTGAAGTTATCTTCCTCTGTCTGTTTTTTCAGAAAATAAAACAAAAACCAAATTCATTGCTTAATATTGCATCATTGACTGATTACTCTTAACCGCCATAGAGAGTAGTGTATTTAGAAGGAAGCACACGTGTAGCAATAAATGATCATTTTGACTGGGTGGCTTTTTTATCCAAACTGTTGACTCAAGCTCATCTTAAACAAATGCTTGCCTGCAATATAACTTATGTTTTGAATGTCCACAATTTGATAGATTATTTGAATGAACAAACTTGACAAGACTTTATTTTCTGAGTAGAGTTGTATAGATGTATAGTTCTTATGATTTACAATAGTGTTGTAGATTAAATTTGTATAGAGAGAAATAACCAAGGATTATAGTTAGATTTGACAGTCAAATTCATTCTATATGTATAATACAGAAGTTTCTATGTTTTATTTATTCAGAAAGAATGAAGTATTATCTAGTGCTTAAAAACTACTTCTGATTGTATTTTGACTAAGATGATATTTTGTCTGTATTTTGACATAGCAGTACACTGTACATTACTTATATTGTTATTGTTCCATATTGTTTCTAATAACCAAGGTAATGAAATGATGTAACGTTGCAGGACCCTATTTTTACAACCTCGTCATCAAGGACTAGTTAATATTCACTTGAAGTAAGTCGCACTCTTCGTTTCTATCTTTTATTTAGATCAAGATTTAAGTTTTGAGGCATTTTGTTTACTTAATTTAACTACGATGAATATTGTTGTCATTATCTTGAGACAATTCGAGTCAGAGATTTTTTTTTAAAAGATAAGTGAAAAGTTTGGAGAATTTTGATTCTGTTGTCGTGGGTATTTTTGTGATTAGTCCTTGCTGGAGGAATATATTCTAAATTTTTTAAAATTATTTATTGCTTTTATTTGCTAGAATAATACATTTTAGACTTTAACTTTTTCTTTGATTTTGCTAGAGGAATTGTTGTACTTATAGAGGAAAGTCATGTGGTTTTCATAAAAATTGTTTTTTGAAATAAAGATTCTTATCAACTGCTTGTTCAGTATATTAATTATTAGCCAAATCAAATCAAACCAAGTACATAGCCATCAAGAACCTCACCAACATAAAGATAGAAAAGAAAACATCACCAATGCCTCGCTTTGTTACATAAATGTAGGGTCATTCTCCCTTCTTTTTAACTACTGCTCTTGAAAAAATTAATCAAATTTTCTATACCATGCCCGTGGAACTTGCTTTAGACCATAGAATATATTTTTCCATTTTTATACTTCGCTCTTCTATTGACTAGATATCAAGCCTTCAGGCTGGGAGACGTATACATCTTCATGTAACTCACTATTTAGTAAGAAACACTTTACATCAAATTGGTACACAAAGCCAACCAAGTTGACCACCCAATCCTTGAGTATTTGCAATGCTTTCAAAGTGCACTATTGTTAAAAATTCCCCTTCAAAGTCGACCCATTATCGACCTTTATCCCTTTTCATACTTCCGTCAACATTGTAGATGTTTAAAATTACTTTATCTCGATAACATTCTTTCTATAGAAAACCTCCAATGATTGGTTTTTCTCAATTATTTGAATCTTTTCAATCATTAAAATATTCATAAAAATCTTTCAATGAACAAAACCATATTGGTAAAGTTCCACTAGATGAAGCCGAAAATCCCCTCTCTTCATTTCATTATTCATTGATGGGTTTTCATGACGTAAGCCAGTGGAAGGAAACGGGCAATCGGCTGCCTAAAGGACTCCGATCCAACAGTTGTGCCAAAACGTGGAAACTCGGTCCAAGTTAGTTTGCCGGAACGTGGAAATCTGATCCCCAATCACAACACAAGTACATCATCAAGATCATACAACAAGAGGTTATTCATGACATACAATTATTCAATTATCCTCACTTACGATTAAGGTGATCAATAATGTACATTCACATGCATACATGCATTATAATGAAGCACTTACAAAAATATATCACACCAACATGAAATCACAACTATCACCTACCTCGAATCCAAACTTGAATACCCTAAGTCATTTAAATCATCCCTTTTCGGATTCTTTCCGCTTGTTTTAGGTCTACAAATAACATTTTATATGCAATGATCAACAATGAAAGGTCTAATTATCACTACAACATTTTAGACCTCTAACCACCCTAGAAAAGTGTAGCCTAAACTATGAAAAAGTGTGGCCCTTGATAAAAGGCAACACTTTTTGAATTTAGGCCACACTTTTTCGGAAGTGGCCGAACGAAGTGTTACCTTCGAGTTTAGGCAACACTTTTCACGTGTTGCCTTATCAGCTACACTTAAATTTCAGCCACGCTTATAAGGGTTGCCTTCTAAGCTACATTAAAAACCGTAGCCTAAAAGGCAAAAAGGCTACACTTTTGCAGCTACGCTTAAAAGTGTTGCCTGATCAGCTACACATAAAAGTGTAACCTAAAAGGCAAAAAAGCTACACTTTTGCAGCTACGCTAAGAAGTTTAACCTTATCAGCTACGCTTAAAAGCGTAGCTGAAAAGAAAAAAAGACCACGCTTTGCAGCTACGCTTACAAGTGTCGCCTTAGCAGCTACACTTTCAAGTGTGGCCCTTATGTAGGACAACATTTTGAAGTGTAGTCCTTTCTTATATGGATATCTTTCAATTAACAATTCTTTGTCTACACTTCTAAGTGTGGTAATATTATTTTGGCTATAAAATATTTATATGCCACAATTTCTAATTAGAAACACCAATATTGTTTTGCAATAAATAATCTCAATCATCAAATTAGCTAATAATTAGTTCAAATATATAAATTTGCAATAAACTTTAAAGGATAGTCTTGTGTACATACATATACTTATAAAGCAATATTCTAAATATATGTGTACACGTGAATAGTTCAAAAAGTATTCAAACTTTTGCAACAGTTCAAAAACTCTTAATTAATCATCAACTTTTACTTCAATAAGATCAAATTAACTTGTGGTGACCCTTCAAATTTGAACACCTCTATTCCCCTATGCACATTTAAAATGAAATATAATTAACAATCAAAACAAACCAACAAATCAGATTGCAACAGTTTGTATCTGTTAACTTTAGAAAAACACCAATAATTCACTATGATAAGAGCTAAGAATGTAACAGTTTGTATCACTGCTCATTCAACACCAATACTTACTCTGCACATTCACGTCTTTTCCTAGAGTTCTGCCTTCAACATTTCAAAACACCATTGTGTATAAAATGACGGTAATCCAAATCATACATGAAGCAACAAGCATTGTGCAGTGTATGATTCACTGCATAAAATAACAGAGACTCACGAAACACATAACATAATATATCAACAATCATACTGAAACAAATTTGGAAAATAATTTGGTAAGAAAGAACCTAGAAATTGAAGATCAGTTTTTATGCACTTAGACGGACAAAAAAAGATTCCTGTAATTTTAATGCTTATTTGACGATCGAATCTTTGTGTTTTTGGTTAAGTGGAAAGATGATGGTGTACTATGGATGGACGAAAAGGTTGATTGAAAATGACTACACATTTTCTTGAGAAGTGTAGTGGCTTGTACAATAGAGACACCCTAGAATATCAATGACGAGGGAGCACAATCTTTTTGTTGCATTCACGAAGGGAGTGGAATTGAGATACAAAAATGGGAATGTGTTGTTGCTCTATATATACAGAGAGGAAAACATCTTATTGCATATCAATTCCACACCCTTTGTGAATTCTAAGAATAGATCATGCTCTCTCCCTTTTTGAATTCTATGAAACGATCATGCTCTCTCGACACTGATAATCTAGGATTTGTCTGTTGCACATGCCACCACTGTTCTGTGGCGACTGTGCCATCATTTTCGATTTCCCCTTTATTCTGCCCATAGGTCACCATCGGCTTGCCATCAAACTACAAACGACATGATTCCAATGATCAAGAAGCGATAAATTTGGCAGGATCTATTCTTTTTTTCTCTGTTAAAGTGCATATGATCAAGAGTACCAAAGCATTTTTCAATGGAGAAAAAAGAATAACTGCCACTTACAATTATAAACAAATCAATAGCAATCAAGATTTAAGGATAGTTAATGTGGATCCATATCGAATAACTGCCAGTACAATATATAAACAAAGCACTAGCAAATCAAGAGTACCAAGGCATTTTTCAAAGAGAAATCAACCATTACCTATGAGAGAATCTATAAGCAGATTGAAGCTTCCATTATGAAATATCAATAAATCAACGAAAATATCAAAGTGGGATTAAAGTTCTATGTTATCCTTCAGGAGGCTACCAAAAACGTGAAACAACGATGTAGTGAATTTATGATTACAAGAACTTGTAGTGAAGAGAAATGATATAATAGGTAAAGAGGAGGATATCAAGTCTCAGAGAAATAACAAGAAACATGTAGTGTAGAAACATGTTTAGATATACTCAAACATGTCCTCCTTATAGTTCACCACAAACGCCTTACCATTTTCCAGGTCAAGGTTCAGGACCACGTAAAATCGTGAAACTTTTTTATAGAAGTACAAGATGGGACAATGTTGTGTTATCAACTATTTCAAGAATTTCCATCACTAGATAAACTGATCCTATAACATGTACACTTATTCTATACCTGCACACATAAATTCCTAACAAGGAAGTTGTAGCCACAGCTTCACACACAAATCAACCACAACTGCACACATAAATTAACTGTAATGATCTTGTTGTAAAGGATCAACAAACAACCAAGAAGAACAATAAAATGATCTTCACGATTTGATACTTCAATAAAGGAGAGAGAGAGAGAGAGAGAAATACTTAAGGAACAAATTTTTTTTTTTGAAGAATTGGATCATGAGTTGACCCCGAAGAATTTGGAATATTGTGGCCTTTTAGTGCTTGTCTACTACTTGCATCAATAGGTGAAACAAGATTAGATCCAACAACCACTGGTATATCTTGAACATTCAATACAGGGTTGTTTTATAGGAATTGACTAAAAATGTGGCATTTCATCTCTCATTTCATTCATTTTTTCTTTCATTTGTTCCTTTAGAGAACTGATTACATTAGCATGCTTTTGTTCGATCTAGTTAATTTCCTCATCTTCTTTTAGAGAACTTGTTGTCAATGATCTGCCATAGCACCTAAGTCATCCAGGTTTCTCCTTTCCAAACACTGTCCTGGAGGCATCATCAGTTGTTTCTCTGGAAATTTGACAATTCTGAAGTTCAGCCTGTTGAATAAAATTGACATCCATTGTTAACTGTAAGAACTATTTATTTTACGACTAAAATAAGCTTATGATTCATTTGTTACCTTCCTTCTGAACAATTGTTCCTATAATAGCAATCAAGAACTAAAAAAAGCTAACAACTTTTCCCAGCAAAGAATTCAAAACACAACATATTTACTATATTCTCGTACTTGCACCAGAAGAATAAGAAGATGACATACTTAACAAAATACAATGGACTCACACTGTCCACAATATACAAATTTTAATTCTGAATCAGATTCACCAATAATCCTATTTACAAAACTTAATATTGGAACTTCGATATCGGGCTGAATTTCCTTTCCCGAATTTGTAAGAGTTGCGATAAACATTTCAGACTGTGATGGTTCCTCTTTCTTTTCTTTTGCTACACTCTACCAATTATATCAAAAGAAATTTAAAAAAAATCAAGATGTTCTAATTAAGTATGAAAAAAAAGGAAATTCATATGTCTGATAAGTATTACCAATTCCACCCATACTCTTGCAAAATTAATCGGTCGCATTTGATGCCTCCACTTTTGTTGTTTCCTGCATTTAGAGTTCACCTCATATATGACCTATAATTAAATAAAAAAAGATGTTTGAGGAACATTTCCATTCGAGGAACATTTTTAAAAACAAACATGATTATGCTTAAGTAAATATGTTTGAAGTACATATTTTTATGTAATGGGCATAGATGAAATAGAGAGAACTAGCAACTTGTTTCGGAAAGCTAACAAATTTTTTTATCAAACTAGTGGCTAGTGCTAAAAATGCAGAACTTTCAAATTTTAATAGAGCAAGGAATTGACAGAGAAAAAGAGTGAGATCGGATCGCATTGCAGGCTAACTGCTGAAGCATATCACTGCATTAAAATTGGAGAACTTAATGCAGAACAAGTATACCCAAATTGGCCTCAACCCACTTCCTACCCAATTTCGTACTAATTCACAAATTGCTTAGAAAACCTAAAACTTAGTGTACCGTTAAGACACACATGAAGTGTTCAACATAAAATTTCATGTTCTCTAGATTCATCTGAACTGTTCATATAACAGAGTGAGTCTACTTTTAATGAAATACATATATTAGATTTTTTAGGACAGTACTTCAAATTTCCAAGAGCAAAATCAGGAAGAGAAACAACAAAATAAAACTTCGAATGACAGGTAGGGGAATAACAACTATGAATACAAATTCTCAAATCTTTAATGTGATATTACATCAGACCTGCAAAAATAACTAATTAACAGACATATCTCATATTGAATCAACATCAACTCAAAGATAAATCAAATAAAAAGAAACAAACTTATCAAAACAACTTTCAAACAGTCACAATATCAATCTTAAAATAATAGTAGAGGCGAATAGAGTACTATGAGGAAAATGACATTACCTTTCTTCGGGTAGTGAACTGGAAAGGGAAGAGCATGGAGACGATCTTCACTGCAAAACTCGAACACTAACGACAACTGAGAATTCTGGGCATAATCTTGGACTCGAACAAAGCTTGGGAAAACTAATCTGCGAAACGAATTAGAAAATGAACTTGAAAGGAAAAACTAGATGATGAGGTATATACAACCTGGAGAATAAAAATAAGGATTACCTATTAAAAGAGACTTTCAAAAAAGTCAATCAAATGATCAAAATGATCAATAACAAACATGATCTATCTACTCAAAATAGCAGTAAACTTCAGGGTCGTAAGTAGCATACTTCATTTAGTGTATTTTGAAATATTGACAGAGATAGTCTACTTTCATGATAATCTTATAATATTGAACTAGTCAAATGATCAATTCAATGTTGGTATGCAATATATCTGGGACCTAAAGTAACCTTAGCAGTGACCACACATCAAAATATTACTGCCTATACTTGAGTTTTTAAAGATCACCAAAAGTCTCCAATTGCTGAGCAGCTGAAGATGTTGACATGAGTTGTTACACATGTTAACAAGTAGTCAGTTACTGTAGCTAGTATATAAGCTTGTACTTTCACATGCATTTCCAATTCCAGCTGACAACATCTAACTATTACAATTGCTGTGAACATGAGTCCAGCAATTTCAAGAAGTTCAGCTGAAGCATATATAATATAGGGGTTTGGTTTCAATACTGCACAAGTTGTTTGGGTAAAAAATTTGATCAAAGAATGAAAAGAAAGATTGGTGTTTAAATATCACCAAAACTAATTGTGCAATATGAAAATGAACATTGATTAGGATATTTATTTTTTAGAACATCATACTCTACCTAGGCATCTCCAATAGATGCAACATATGCAGACTGGGATTTTGAAATTCTGTACTTCATAATATTATTTGTGTGCTTATTCGAATCCAGCCTAGAAGATGACATCAGGCTCTCTAAGCATCTGGCTCACATGTTTATTTTTCTGTAGGTGCTTCCTCCAGGTGATTGGCTCTGTCCAAATTGCACATGCAATTTTTTTTATACCGGCAGTACTATCACAGAGGAAGGTGAGGGAGTTGTAAATGAGATTCTCTAGTGCAGACTCTGTGAGAAAAAATTTAAAGTTGTTTTGCTTTTGGAGGTTTAGTTGTTTTACATCTTCTATAATTGAGCTGAATTATTGAAATTTCATTTTATAGACCATAAATCATGCAGCCTGGATATGAACGCTATATCTTCTATTTCTATTAACCCATCTCTATCATTTTGCCGGCAGAAATGCGAAGAGGTATTTGTATTATTCTGTTTGTAAGTTCTCCTGTAGATATATAAAATATTAAGAATCACTAAAAATTATCAACCTTCATTATCACTATTTTTCGATTGTTGTCCTGTTGCAAATTCTAATGGAGTTAACTGTCATTACGTTCATATTAAATAAATACCATTTGGCATAAAAACCATCCATGTGTTGGAAAATGCAGTCAAAGCTGAGAATCAAAATTATGCAACTAAATGCATAGACAATAAACAAGAATAAAGGAAGAAATGGGCAACTTCACGAACTACAAAACTGATCCAACTGAAAGGATCTGCTAGCCAAAAAGGATGCAGATACAGCCAAAAAAGGAAAAAATTTAGACTTCAACCCTGAAATAATATAATAATCACAGAGTCAGCTTTTATTGTTTGAATAATTTATTTATTTCTTCTTGACACACTATTTTCAATGAACCCACTTATCCTTTAATTGGCCTCAACTCTGTAATGTGCATATTTGTAATATGAAGTCTGATATGATGGATTTCAAATCCTAGTGGCTCTCTCTTAAAGGAGTCTGTATCTGTAACCTTTTATTTTTTTATTAATCTAAGTCCTTATATTAATTTATGAAACATGTAAACTTTGAATTTCTAATTTGTTTGAGCCAAGGATACCTCGTGGAACCAATTCTACATGTGACACAGGTTAAGGGACATTCCAAGAGAAAGATCAAGAAGAGAAACAACAGAACAAAACTTTGAATGACAAGTAGTGAATAACAACTATGAATACAAACTCTCGAATATGTAAAATGATATTACATCAAACAGCCACAATATCATTCTTAGAATAGAAAGAGGGGCGAAAAGAGTACTATAAGAAAAATGACTTAACCTTTCTGTGAGCACTGAACTGGAAAGAGTGGAGCAAGGAAACAATCTTCACCGCGAAACTCGAACACTGACGACACATGAGAATTCCGGGCAGAATCTTGCACTCGAACAAATCTTGGGAAAACTAATCTGCGAAATAAATTAGAAAATGTGATACTCTTATCGACACTGAACTCTTCTTGCCTTGAATATGTTTCTATATATAAGTATTTTAACTATTTTGTTCACCTGCTCTAAATGTTTTTTCTCAAATAAATCCAAACCCTTTTCCAACCCCAACAGTGAAAAAAAGGTTTATATAGGAAGGTTAATACGAACTACACTCTCAAAAATCCACTAATGAAGATACAATACTTGACACACTCCCAAAAATCGTATAAGATCACAAGAATCAAAACCCTAAAGCTAAAATTTAGACTTTCAAAATAGATGTTCTTACCTGATAAACCCTATTCAAACAAAAGCAGTCTGAAATCCTTTTCTTCAATGAGAAATTGGAGAGAAAAGCGTGACAGAGAGACTATTTAACTTCATTTCATCATCTTGCCAAAAACCCCAAAGTATCCAATTCCTTCCAATAAATGGAGAATAAATCGCGTAAACAGTTATATATATATTATAAGGAATTGGATACTTTGGGGTTGTTGGCAAGATGATGAAATGAAGTTAAATAGTCTCTTTGTCACGCTTTTCTCTCCAATTTCTCATTGAACAAAAGGATTTCAGACTGCTTTTGTTTGAATAGGGTTTATCAGGTAAGAACATCTATTTTGAAAGTCTAAATTTTAGCTTTAGGTTTGGATTCTTGTAATCTTATACAATTTTTGGGAGTGTGTCTAATATTGTAGCTTCATTAGTGGATTTTGAGAGTGTAGCTCGTATTAGCCTTCCTATATGAACCTCCTTTTCACTGTTGGGGGTTGGAAAAGGTTTGGATTTATTTGAGAAAAAAACATTTAGAGCAGGTGAACAAAATAGTTAAAATATATATATAGTAACATACTCAAGGCAAGAAGAGTTCAGTGTTGATAAGATTATCACATTTTCTAATTTGTTTCGCAGATCATTTTTCCTAAAATATGCTCGAGTCAAAGATTATGCCCGAAAGTCTCATGTGTCTTAAGTGTTCGAATTTCGCGATGAAGATCGTCTCTCTGCTCCTCTCTTTCCAGTTCAATGCCTGCAGAAAGGTAAAGTCGTTTTCCTCATAGTACTCTTTCCACTCTCTTTTTATTTTAAGAGTGCTATTGTGACTGTTTGATGTAATATCGCTTTAAAGATTTGGGAGTTTGTATTCATAGTTGTTATTCCCCTACTTGTCATTCAAAGTTCTGTTCTGTAGTTTCTCTTCTTAATCTTTCTCTTGGAATGTCCCTTAACATGTGTCACATGTAGAATTGGTTCCATGAGGTATCCTTGGCTCAAGCATATTAGAAAGTCAAAGTTTAAATGCCGCAGAAATTAATATAAGGACTTAAATGACTAAACAATAGAAGGTTACAGACATAGACTCCTTTAAGAGAGAGCCACTAGGATATACAATTTATGATATCAGACTTCAGATAACAAATATGCACATTACAGTGCTGGGGCCAATTAAAGTATAGGTGGTTCATTGAATACAGTGTGTCAAGAAGAAATAAAGAAATGATTCATACAATAAAAGCTAATTTTGGGATTATTATATTATTTAAGGGTTGAAGTCCAAATTTTTGCCTTTTTGGCTGTATTTGCATCATATTTGGCAAGCAGATCCTTTCACTTGGATCAGTGTTATAGTCCTTGAAGTTTTTTCAGCCCATTTGTTCCTTTATTATTGTTTATTGTCTATGCAATTAGTTTCATAATTTTTATTCTCAACTTTGACTGCATTTTTCAACACATGGATGGACTTTATGCCAAATGTTATTTATTTAATATGAAGGTAAATGAAAGTTAACTCCATTAGAATTTTCAAGAGGACAATAATCGAAAAATAGTGAACAATGAAGTTGATAATTTTTAGTGATTCTTGATATGCCAAATATCATACAGAAGAACTCACAAATAGAATAACAGAAATACCTCTTGGCAGTTATGCCCGCAAAACGATACGGATGGATTAATAGAACCAGAGGATATAGCATTTATATCCAGACTGCATGATTTATTGTTTGCAAAATGAAAGTTCAATAATTCAGCTTAATTATAGAAGATATAAAATAACTAATCCTCCAAAAGCAAAACAACTTCACATTTTTTCTCACATAGTCGACACTAGAGAATCTCATTTACAGCTCCCTCACCTTCATTTGTGATAGTACTTCCGTGTTAAAAATTTTGCATGTGCAATTTGGACAGAGCCAATCGCTTGGAAGAAGCATCTACAGAAAAAAGAAACATGTGAGCCTGATGCTTAGAGAGAATAGATGTCATCTTCTAGGCTGGATTCGAATAAGCACATAATTAATATTATAAAGTATAGAATTTCAAAATCCCGGTCTGCATATGTTGCATCTATTAGAGATGCCTAGGTAGAGTATGAAGCATATGTTCATTTTCATATTACACAATCAGTTTTTGTGATATTTATGCACTTATCTTTCTTCACATTCTTTGATCATATTTTTGACCCAAGCAACTTGTGCAGTAATTGGAGATAAACTCCTATATTATAAATTCTTCAGCTGAACATCTTGAAATTGTGGAACTCATGTTCACAACAATTGTCATAGTTAGATGTTGTAAGCTGGAATTGGAAATGAATGTGAAAGTATAAGCTTATATACTAGCTAAACTAGCTGACCTATTTGTTAACATGTGTAACAAACTCATGTCAACATCTTCAGCTACTCAGCATTTGGAGATTTTTTGCAGCCTTGAAGAACTCATGTGTAGGCCAGTAATATTTCCTATGTGGTCACTTCTAAGGTTACTTTAGGTCCCAGATATATTGCCTATCGACATTGAACTGATCATTTGACAAGTTCACTGTTTTAAGATTATCAAGAAAGTAGACTAACTCTGCCAATATTTCAAAATACACTTACTAAAGTATGTTACTTATGACCCTGAATTTACTCTGGTTTGAGTACATAGATCATGTTTGTTATTGATGATTTTGATCATTTGATTGGCTGTTTTGAATGTTTTTGATAGGTTAGCCTTATTTTCATTCTCCAGTTTGCATATACCTCATCGTCCAGTTTTTCCTTGAAAGTTAATTTTCTAATTCGTTTTGCAGATTAGTTTTCCCAAGCTTTGTTTGAGTCTGAGTTTATGCCCGAAATTTTTATCTATCGTTAGTGTTTGAGTTTCACGGTGAAGATCGTCTCCCTGCTCTTCCCTCTCCTGTTCACTGCCCAAAGAAAGGTAATGTCGTCTTCCTCATAGTACTCTTTTCGCCTCTGCTTCTATTTTATTAGTGATATTGCAACTGTTTTGAATGTTGTTCTGATGAGTTTGTTTCTTTTTATTTGATTTATCTTTGAGTTGATGTTGATTCAATATGAGATATGTTTCTTAATTATTTACTTTTGTGGGTCTGATGTAATATCGCATTAAAGATTCGAGATTTTGTATTCGTAGTTGTTATTCCCCTACTTGTTATTTTAAGTTTTGTTTTGTTGTTTCTCTTCCTGATTTTTCTCTTAGAAGTTTGAAGTACTATCCTAAAAAATCAAGTATATGTATTTCATTAAAAGTAGACTCACTCTGTTAGATGAACAGTTCAGATGAATGTAGAGAACATGAAATTGTATGTTCAACAGTTCATATGAGTCTTAACAGTACACTAAGTTTTGGGTTTTCTAAGCAATTTGTAAAAGAGTATGAAATTGGGGAGGAAGTGGGTAGAGGCCAATTTGGGTATACTTGTTCAGAATTAAGTTCTCCAATTTGTATGCAGTGATATACTCAGCAGTTATCCTGCAATGCAATCCGATCTCACTCTTTCTCTCTTTCAATTCCTCTTCTCTACCAGCAGTTGAAAGTATTGCATTTTCAGCACTAGCCACCAGTTTGATAGGATATTTTGTCAGCTTTCAGAAACAGGTTGTTAGTTCTCTCCATTTAATCTATGTCCATTACATAGAAATATGTACTTCAAACATATTTACTTAAACATAGTCATGTTTGTTTCTTAAAGTAGTTCCTCCAATGGAAATGTTACTCAATCATCTTTTTTTTTATTTAATTACAGGCCATATCTGAGGTGAATTCTAAAAGCAAGAAATTACAAAAGTGGAGGCATCGAATGGGACTGATTAATTTTGCAAGAATACGGGTTGCATTGGTAATACTTATCAGACATATGAATTTCCTTTTTCATATTTATTAGAAAATGTTGATTTTTTAAAATTTCTTTTGATATAATTGGTAGCGTGTAGCAAAAGAAAACAACAAGGAACTATCACAGTCTGAAATGTTTATCGCAACCCGTACAAAGATGGGAAAAGAAATTCAGCCCGATACCAAAGTTGCAATAGTAAGTTTTTTAAAGTGGATTATTGGTGAATTTGGTTCAGAATTAAAATTTATATATTGTGGACAGTGTGAATCCATTGTATTTTTTTAAGTATGTCATCATCTTCTTCTTCTTCTTCTTCTTCTTCTTCTTGTGCAAGTACGAGGATATATTAAATATGTTTTATTTTGAATTCGTTGTATGGAAAAGTTATTAGCTTTTTTTAGTTCTTGATTGCAATTACAGGAACAGTTTGCTCGGAAGGAAGGTAACAAATGAATCATAAGCTGATTTTAGTCGTAGAGTAAATATTTCTTAAATTTAACTATTGATGTCAATTTTATTCAACACGCTGAACTTCAGAATCGACAAAATTACGGAGTAACAATTGATGATGCCTTCAGAACAGTGTTTGGAAAGGAGCAGCCCGGACAACTTAGGTGCTATGGCAGATCAGTGAGAACAAGTTCTCTGAAAGAAGATGAGAAAATTAACAAGATCAAACAAAAGCATGCTAATGAAATCAGTTCTCTGAATGAAGAAATGAACGAAATGAGAGATGAAATGCGACATTTTTTTAGTGAATTGCTGCAAAACAACCCTGGATGAATGTTCAAGATATACTAGGGGTTGTTGGATCTAACCTTGTTTCACCTGTTGATGCAAGTAGCGCACACGCTCTAAGACGCCACAATATTCCAAATTCTTCAAGGTCAACTCATGATCCAGTTTTTCAAAAGGTTTTTTTTTGTTCCTTAAGGCTTTTCACTCTCTCTCTCTCTCTCTTCTTTATTGAGGTATCAAATTGTGAAGATAGTTTTCTTTGTTCTTCTTGGTTGTTGGTTGATCCTGCACAACAAGATCATTATAGTTAATTTGTGTGTGTAGTTGTGGCTGATTCGTGTGTGTAGCTGTGGCTATAGCTTCTCGTTAGGATCTTATGTGCTCATGTATAGAATCTGTGTACATGTTATAAGATCCTTTTATATAGTGATGGAAATTCTGGAATTAGTTGATAACATATCTTTGTCCCATCTTGTACTTCTATTAGAAAAAGTTTCACGATTTTACGTGGTCCTGAACCTTGACCTGAAAATGGTAAGGCGTTTGTGGAGAACAATAAGGATTACAGGTTTGAGTATATCCAAACATATTTTTGCACTACATGTTTCTTGTCATTTCTGTGGGACTTGAAATCTACCTCGTTACCTATTACATCATTTCTCTTCACTATATGTTTCTTTTAATTACAAAATCACTACATTGTTGTTTCATGTTAGTGGTCTCCTCCTGAAAGGTTACATAGAACTTCAATCCCTCATTGATATTTTCGTTGAAATCTTCTTATAGATTCTCTCATAGGTAATGGTTGATTTCTCTTTGAAAAATGCCTTGGTACTCTTGATTTGCTAGTGCGTTGTTTGTAAATTGTACTGGCAGTTATTCAATTTGGATCCACATTAACTATCCTTAAATCATGATTGTTATTGCTTTGTTTATAATTTTAACTGGCAGTTATTCTTTTTTCTCCATTGGTAAATGCTTTGGTACTCTTGATCATATGCACTTCAAAGGAGAAAAAAGAATAGTTCCGGCTAAATTTATCGCTTCTTGGTCATTGGAATCATGTCGTTTGTAGATTGATGGCAAACCGATGGTGACCTATGGGCAGAATAAATGGGAAATCGAAAATGATGGTGCACTCGCCACAGAATAGTGGTGGCATGTGCAACAGATAAATCCTAGAATATCAGCGTCGAGAGAGCATGATCGTTTCTTAGAATTCACAAAGGGAGAAAGCATGATCATTTCTTAGAATTTACAAAGGCTATGGAATTGAGATACAATAAGATGTTTTTCCTCTCTGTATGTATAGAGCAATAACACATTTCCATTTTTGTAGCTCAATTCCACTCCCTTCGTGGATTCAACGAAAAGATTGTGCTCCGTCGTCATTGATCTTCTAGGGTGTCTATGTTGCGCATGCCATCACACTTCTCAAAAAAATGTGTAGTCATTTTCAATCACCCTTTTCGTTTACCCATAGGACACCATCATCTTTCGACTCAACAAAAAACACAAAGGTTCCATCGTCAAATAAGCATTAAATTTAGAAGAATTTCTGTTTTATCCGTCTAAGTGCATAAAATCTCATCTTCAATTTTGAGGTTCTATCTTACCAAATTATTTTCGAAATTTGTTTCATTATGATTGTTGATCTGTTATGTTATGTGTTTCGTGAGTCTCTGTTATTTTATGCAGTGAGTCATATACTACACAATTCTTGTTGTTTCATGTATGATTTTGATTATTGTTGTTTTATACACCATGGTGTTTTGAACTGTTGAAGGAAGAATTCTGGGAAAAGACGTGAATGTGCAGAGTAAGTATTGGTGTTGAATGTGCAGTGATACAAACTGTTGCATTCTTAGTTCTTATTATGGTGACTTATTGGTGTTTTTTTTAATTAACTGATACAAACTGTTGCAATATGATTTGCTGGTTTATTTTGATTGTTAATTATATTTCATTTTTAATGTGTATAGGGGAATAGATGTGCTCAAATTTGAAGGGTCGCCACAAGTTAATTTGATATCATTGAAGTGAAAGAGGACAATTAATGAAGAGGTTTTGAACTATTGCAAAAGTTTGAATACTTTTGAACTATTCACGTGCACACACATATTTAGAATATTGCTTTATAAGTACGTGTATATACACAAGACTATTTTTTGAAGTTTATTGAGAATTTATATATTTGAACTAGTTATTAGCTAATTTGATGCTTGAGATTATTTATTGCAAAACAATCTTGGTGTTTTTAATTAGAAATTGTGGCATATAAATAATTTACAGCAAACATAATATTACCAGACTTAGAAGTGTAGCCAAAGGAGTGTAAATTCAAAGATATGCATATAGGAAAGGACTACACTTAAAAATGTTGTCATACATAAGGGCCACTCTTGAAAGTATAGCTGCTAAGGCGACACTTTTAAGCGTAGCAGCAAAGCGTGGTCTTTTTTTCTTTTCGGATATGCTTTTAAGTGTAGCTGATAAGGTAACACTTCTAAGTGTAGCTGCAAAAGTGTAGCATTTTTGTCTTTTAGGCTACGCTTTTAAGTGTAGTTGATCTGGCAACACTTTTAAGTGTAGCTGCAAAAGTGTAGCCTTTTTTCGTTTTAGGCTATGCTTTTAAGTGTAGCTTAGAAGGAAACACTTCTAAGCGTAGATAAAAAAGTGTGGCATTTTTGTACTTTAGGTTACGCTTTTAAGTGTGGTTGATAACGCAACACGTGAAAAGTGTTACCTAAACTCTAAGGTACCACTTCTTTCGGTCACCCCCAGAAAAGTTGGCCTAAAGTCAAAAAGTGGGCCTTTGATTTCATAGTTTAGGCCACACTTTTCTAGGGTGGTTAGAGGTCTAAAATGTTGTAGTGAACTAAAGAGATACACAACATTGTCAACATAATAGTAGAAACCACAACTATTTAGACACACGTTGTGTTACCAACATACTCAATGATCTATAGGGTGACACAGTGTATTCAAAAACAACCACGACTGATTTTAATAAATATGAAGAAGATACAAAGTATCATGCTAAGAGATCATATTTTAAGAGAAGATACTAAAATTGTTGATTATCTTGATAACATAGCACTCGACGGTAGAATTGTTGAATTCCAAAGCATATGAGAAATCGATAGTTAAGCCAAGAGAGTGATCTACACACTAGTACATTGGATCTATAATTGCACAATGGAGGTTATAAAGGAGATGATTGATGATTAATAAATGCTCCTTTCTCAAATTTTCGATAAGGTTTTCTTAGTTTATTCTTACAAATTTATAAACCATTGTGCTACTAAAAAAATGGTAATGCATGGGTCAGAATCATTAAAGAGGGAGAAATGCATATCAGAAATGAAGATTTATACTTACTGTTTATAGCTGACCAACAAAGAAGCACAAGGAAGAGCTTCATAGCACCGGTTAGCCACATCATACCGAGATGGAAGGTCATGTTCTACCACAGGACAAACATTTTCAGTTGTGGTAAGTGTTTTTTAGTGATGAAGAAGAGGAGGCCTAGAGTTGAAAACCCTACTACATAGGAAAATGTCTAACGAAGATAGCTTTTTACTTTTGTTTTATACAGAGATGGGGTTTTCTCATTTTGGGCTGCCCAATATCTTTTTTGTAGCAAGTAGATTCTGGCACTAGGCCCAAATTAGTTTTTTTGTTTAAGATTCTTTCTCACATCAATAGAAGTCCTAAATTTTCTTTTAAAATGGCCATGCGGTCATGAAACTTTCTCAAACAGCAATGGTGTAGATTTCATTCCCAACATTACCCCCAATTCTTTGGGAAATAAATTTTGTAATTTATATTCTCAAGTTGTTCAAACTCAACATAAGCCTTTTAAACAACTATTTATTGAATACATAAAATTATCATCAGTTTTAGGACTTCGATATAAACATCTAATTTTATTAAATAAATACTATGATATAAATATGATTAAATAGTGGAAAAATAATCTACACGAGAAGAGAGGGGAGGGAGAGCTATTCTTATTTCACCTTTTATTAATATCTTTTTCACCACATTAAAGGGATATTTATAAGAAACATAAAAAACATTGGCTCAAAGAATATGTGAGACAATATTCTTGGACACAAAGGGAAAACATGCGGTTTCATATTTTACACCACTCCCCCTTGATGTCCATGTAAATAAAAAATTATAGTGAAAGAAAAAGTGTAATAACATTCATTGTTTGTTGTCTCATTAAAAAATATTTGAAAGAAGCTATTTATAAGATCATTGTAAGAAACTACTTGCAGAGACACTCTTAAGTGGCCTATAAGAGAATTATGGTTTAAGTTACTTATAGGAACCTACTTGCGGAGCTGATTGTCATTTGCTTGTATGCATACAAAGTTGTTTGTAAGTTTTCTTATTTATTTCGAACTTATCACGAGAACTATGTAATCAACATCTATAATATGATGTATTCACTACTTCTTGGATTTCATCAATGAATAATGTGTTTCGTTAAAATCATATTAGGAAAAATCTTGTGGGAAAAAGTCTTACTAATATATCTAGTAATACACATTGAGAGTTGTCTCACTAAAAATCTTAACAAAAAAATAGAGGGATAAAACATTGATTACGAGAAAAAGAGTAAAGCGCGTATTTACACCCCAATTAAAACCTTATTTAATTTTCGTAAAGAATGTCTCATAATCTTATACTTAGACTTCCAAATGTTGATTTGATTGCGTATTTGTAACAACATGACATTCATGAGAATGTTGTATCATGCACTCTATCATGATAGATTGTTTTCTTGTCAATTGGATATGTTCAGTTCAATTAATTGGTGACCTCGTCGCTGTAGACACATTTCTCATTAAGTTGTTTGTAGCAATTGCCAAGTGAAAAATGTTTTATATGACTGTCTTGTAGAATAATATAATATGACGGTATTTCGTCATACAACCAAATAGCTTTCTTGAGATCATACTTCATATATACCAAATGATTTCTTGTAGTTTCATAACCAATAAACTTTTACAAGATTTCTTAGATAAATTTTTTTATAAATCATGATTTGATTCCCTTTGCTAATGTCTATAAATAGGAGTAATGTTGTATTTTCAATCACGTTAATAAATTTAATATACCATAAATAATTATTGCAGCATGCATAAGTGCATCAATTGCACTATTACATAGTGTAAATTCTAATGATTTTAATGAAATCAAAATTTTCTCTGTATCTACCACTTATTCAAGAAGTTTAATTTTTTGAATCAATTTATCTTTATATTTCGGGCGTGCCGTAAAGTATGTCCTTTCAAGACCTTTCCTTGGAGCATTTATAACTGGATTCTATTATAGGATCATTGAATGAATCTCACAATTGACTTAAATATTTTTCCAATAAGGATCATACCAATAACAATAATTATTCCATATGTATAACTTATTCTCCAGTTGCTTATCATTCCTCCCCCTAATGATGGAGAATCTAACAGGGGCGGACCCACGTTAGATTTAGGGGGTTCACTTGAACTCCTTGAAAAAATTACATGTTATATATAAGGTAAATTTTCTGTATTTTTGTAGATATATATATATATATATATATATATATATATATATATATATATATATATATATATATATTTGGAACCCCACAAAAAACAATTAGTAATAGATGGCTCAGTGGCATATTCCCTGAATATTAAGTTGCAAGCCACAGTTTGAATCCCTATTAGAACATTTATTAATTTGTTTCTTTAGTTTCAGTTTATTTTACTTTTAAAAAAAGAATCACTTCTGTTTTTCAAACTTATTTTAGCCTTATTTTTAATTTTAAAATGTGCTAAAAGTGTAATTTTAAACCAAAAAAAAAATCAAGGATCACATTTGTAAAAAGTTATTTTCATGTTTATACTTTTATATTTCGAACATCCTGAACGAAAATTCTGGTCTGCTACTGGAATCTAACATTCACCCAATCTTATTTTAGGACTCATATTTGTGCATTATTGTCACGACCCCAAAGTACACCCTAGATGTAAAATTGTGTACAGGACCATGAGAGGTCCTACATAAGCCACTTGACATACATTATACAAGATAAAAGAAGTAAAGAGTTCAAAAGATACATTTCATATTTCAAAGATTTATCGTAGTAAATTAGAAGTCTTACATCTGTCTTAATAATACACATATTACATCGTAAGGAAAGTAAATGGGATGTAACCAATAAATAACAGACAAGGTCTAAAAGCAAAAATGCCATAAAGCTATAAAAAAATCTTGGTCCTCGGAACATGAGAAACCAATCTTCAAAGGTATTGGAACAGACTAGCTAGTAGAGTGAGGGATATGAGTTCTTACCCTACATCGAAATAATGTAGGGACAACTATACACTAGTACATGGAATGTACTTAGTATGTTGAAATATTTATCAAAAATAGACATGATAGCATTAATGACTTAAAACATGTAGGCATGGCCATTCTTTGAACTGTAAACGACTTAAAGAACAAACAACATGTGAGTAGAAATATGGTCAAATATATTAACATAAAGGGAATAAGAAAACTTTGAAGAAACATAACCATTTTGTGGTATTTTAGATTTAACCGACAATAAGACCAGTAGAGCTATATCATGATATCTGCTATATCCACCATATCGAAAGATGGGGATTCTGCTTAACGTATATTTGTACATATCATCATTTGCTAACGTGAATCAACTAGATATGCATTTTGGACAATGCTACGGGAGCACGTAGTTTGGTACTAGAGGTTGCTACTAGAGAATAACATATTTGAGCCTCTACATCAAGACCCTCTCGGTTCTATGTCTAAATCACAATGGAATAGATAAAAGTCATTAAACATTATAACATTGGAAAGGAAATGATTAATAAAAAAACAAACTTTCTAGATCAAAATATATAATAGCTCCTTAACAATAATTCAACATGGATGAGAAATCAGAAATGTGAATTCATTTGTGAGAAATACCATTTTGATTCATGATCATCATGATAAGTGAGAAATCGTTTCAAAATAGCATTTATAGAGCCCTTTAAATGAATTCCCTAAATTTGTTATTATCATTTCATAAAAAAAACATGCACATTTTTATAATTCCATCGTTCATATTTGAAAATTTTGATTTAGGCATGGGTAATTTAGTTTAAACTAAATATCATAGAGTAACATCAGATTATGCAAATAAATATTTAATCAACAATGATAAATAATTCAACCAAAAATAATAATAAATCAAAATTGGATGAAATCCAATGTTATTGAATTGAAATCCTTATTTGATCAATTAAAGTTTAATTTGAACATTTGAAACTTTGGAGGCTCCATGGAGGAAAGGACTCCATGGGTGAATACCCACATACGTTGCTACTTAGCGTCCATAAAGAATAAAGGAATGAAGACTTGAATGAAACCCTAACTCTTCTTCTTCCTTAGGTTTAGAGAATTTGTGTAACGGTCCAAAAAATTAAATAAATAAGAATAAATAGGTATTTAAGGGCATAATGGTCCTTTCACGTATTAATTAAAATAAACCAGATTTGTATTAATTTATTTTAAATTCTATTTGACTAATTCTTGAATTAGTCTCCTAATCCTAATAGTTCTCTCTCTCTCTCACGCTTCTTAACTCTCTCTCTCACGTTCTCCATCTTTCTCACGTTATTCTGCCAAATATCAACAGTTCTTCAAGCTTGAAGAACTCACATGAAATTTTAAGAAAAACAAAGCAACCAAAAACATTAAGGCGAAAAGAAGTTGTTCGTTGAGTGGTGTGGACATTGAAGTAACTTGGACTAATTTTTGGAGAGAGTTTTGGGTAGCAAATTCTTCGTTTGAACATCAATAAAGGTATGGGTTTCTCTCATAGAATTTTTTCTCCAAGAGTACTTTCTTTCGAACGTTTCTTAAACTCTTGAAACTAAGGTTGTTCCCCCTTCGTATGTCCTTGTCCTTAGCTCCCTAACGAATTTGTAGGATGGGTATGTTGTGCTGCTAGATTTTTGCATGAATGATGTGTTTAAATTAAATATGAATGTGTTTATGTGAGGGAAATCACGATAATGATCATCAAAATATGAGGGAAAAGTTGATGTATGGGCGTGTATAGGGCAGTGTTTTAGGCACTGTTTTGGGGTGTATAAGTTGTGTGTTTATCATGTACTTTTTGTGTGTAATGGGTGTACAATGTGATCTTCATTATGATGAAGTATAGTGAATTGAATGAACCATGAAATCTCCTTAAGAACAAATGTGAAATTTGATTAAAAAAAAAGTGCAGAAAAATCGTGGAATAAAATTTCAAGAATTTAGAAATAGGCCTTAAAAGAATCTGGAAATTTTTGGATGTCAAAGAAATAAAAAGAAAGTTTTGAGGCCTGCAGGGATCGAACCCAGGACCTCCCTGCAACAAGCCTTAACAAAAAAAGGGGCTAGGGGCGGGGATCGAACCCACGACCCCCAGTTCGCGTAAAAGAATAAAAAAAGGGGCTGGGCGGGGATCGAACCCACAACCCTCAGTTCGCAAAAAAAAAGAATAAAAAGGGGTGTTGGGGGCGGGAATCGAACCCACGACCCCAGTACGTGAAAAAAAAGGGATCGATCGAACCAACGACCTCACCGCTGAAGGGGTGGGGGGGTAAAATATAAAGGAAATAAAGGTGAGGCTGTGGGGGTTCGAACCCACCACCTCACAGCCTCCTCCTCAGCGAAAATCACTGAAAAATAAGGGGGGCTGTGGGGGTTCAAACCCACAACCTCCCTATTCAAGCGAATTTAATTTTTTTAAAAAAATTAATATTTTTATGTAAATATTGAGATTAATTTAGAATTCTAATTAAAAAAAATAGAAAATTTATTCTTTCTCATAAATGTTTAAATTTAATTTAGAATTCTAATTAAAATAGAAAATTAATTATTTCATGAAAATGTTGAGATTTAATGTACAGTACTAATGTTATGAATATTAGAAATAAAATCAATGAAAAATATAAATGATATCCAAGTGATTCAAGATTTGGGTTCCCGTGCCCAAACCTCCGTATTGATACATAAGTCATACGTGAGTAAAATATTCAAGAATAATGCCATCTATTTAGATTAAAAAAATTAAGATATGTGTATATATACAAGATGCATAAATCATGTAATACATAATCTAAGGAAAATAAGAATCACTTAACGAACTATAAATGAAGCCCCCTTGTATGTATAGACACGTAAGTTTAACATACGTTCAAGAATAATTGAACCTAAGATATACGTAATGAAATGAAGAAATGAACATTCACGTATTAAGAAGTGAGTAACTATGAAAAATAAAGGTGCTAATAATGAAGAATGTGGTGACAATCATGATGTGAGGCTAATGTATATGATGAGAGCAATCTCAAATGAGTCTAAGTAAATGTTATCAATACGTACTCACAAATGAGAGTGTAAGATAATGAAGAACACTTAATATTAATGATGATATGAGAAATCATCTATTGAGCTATGATGTCCTCATACTAGAAGCTAACTTTCATGATGTATGAGTTGAATATAATGGAACTTTATACCGAGCACCGATAGGCTAGCTATGAGCGGTGATGCCTTATTTCGGGAAGGGCGGAGGTTCACGTAACTCTCATGAGATGAGACTGTCCGGCTGCCGAGTATGGGTCTCCATACATCTCCTAGTCTTTGAACCTGTATTTCCACTATAGGGATCTAGCGGGGTTAAATTCCCATATACACTAGCATGTTATTGAATCGCTTTGGCCGGTGATTCCACCTCTTTTCGGTGTGGGGGAGACACTGCATTTCATGATTCTCACATGATCTATGTCCGTTAAAGTTCTCAATGAATGAATGAGGGCAGACTCAAATGAATCATATAAAGAAATGAATGATACCGAAGGTGTTAGGATAGGATAATCAAGAGGTGAGCTAGATGCTGGTAATGACATTAGGTTGTTCCTGATCATTGCACAGCAAACCCGATGAAAGTCTTAAATTACATCCTAGGTATAGCTGGTGTTCACACTGGACTATGAATGGATTGAATGAGGTACGTATGAATGAATGAAGCTGACTCTGTGTTTGCTAACGAAGACTCCCTAGTTGAGGTCCCATATGTGGAGCCCTCATTTTGGAAAGTCTTAAGGTCAAGTCCATGATAACAAGGTCTCATGGCATATGTATGCATAATATGAAAAAAATTATGTGTTATATGTTATGTTCTATATGAAGATGTTATGTGTTGTGTGTCATACGATAATTATAATGATGCATGTCACTCTCATGGCGTGACTTTTCCAATCTCAATTTGGCAAGTCCACTGACTTGACTTTCAAAAATCATGTTGTTAGGAAAGAGCTATTCTTTCTCATGCATGTCCATGGTGTGTGCTTGCATATACCCATAAATAGTGCAAGTGTGTACTAATTCCATACAAACATCTACTTTTAGGTGCAGGCACAGGTGGACTGTAGAGCTACAGGTTCGTTGTTGCAGCTATCTGGACGTCAGCATTCATCCGGAGTTTGCTAGGTCTTCATGCTTTCGAGGATGCTACTATTTTATATTCTAGCGTAGTTTAGAGTTGAGCTAGTGGAGCATGTTCCACTAGCGTTTCTTTCCTGTTTTGGTTCAGACTTTGTATTGGTGTTATTTTGACCGATATACAATTAATACTTAGTGAATTATTTCTTTCAGTTGCTTATCTCTTAATTGTTAGATGGTTGATGATGAACGATTACGAAATATAAAGAATGTTTAACAAGTATGATTAAAGAATCAAAAATTCAAATTTTCCGCTAAAATTAACCTATGTAAAGTAAGAATGACGTAAGTAGGCTTGTTTGCGACATCTGAGAGGTCAATGACGCCGGTCTCGTCTGGGGTCTAGATTCCAGTCGTGACAAAGTTGGTATCAGAGCCTTAGGTTAAATGCCGAGAAAAATGATATCACATCAACCACATTGAGTAGTTTCTAAGTCATGGTAGTGAAGTGCACCACTATCCTTGATATGATGCGTAGGAAAAATTTCTTCTTCTGATCTTATCGTGCTTTTCCTAATGTTTGAATTCTTTGTGTTATAAACGTGTCTAACATCAATCTTTGTTGTTTTCAGAGAATGGACACTTGGAGAACTAAGGGTCTGAGGACGGGAGCAGCAGCAGCTAGGGGTAATCAAAATCCACCCCAGGCTCCAGCTGAAGGAGTGGCCATGCCAGTTAAACCAGCTAGGTTGACTGATGCGGAGGTGAGGGCATCTCTAGACCAGATGGCACAGGCCATCACGATGCAGGCTCAGGCTATGACTGCCTAATTCAACCGACAGAATGTTCAAAGGGAGAACCCACCGGTTCGCAGCATGGCTGTCAAACTGCGAGATTTCACAAGGATGAATCCTCCTATGTTCACAGGGGCTAAGACTTCAGAGGATCCTCAGGAGTTTATAGACGAGGTGCATAAGATCCTGGTGGCCATGGGGGCCACTGATATTGAGAAGGCGGAGTTGGCTTCCTACCAACTAAAGGATGTTGCACAGACTTGGTGCTAGATGTGGAAAGATAGTCGTGTTCTAGGTGGAGTACCAGTCATATGGGAGCTATTCAAGACAGCATTTCTGGAAAGATTCTTCCCCAGAGAGATGAGGGACGCCAAGGTTGAGGAATTCATTAACCTTAAACAAGGATCTATGACGGTCAGGGAGTATTCCCTGAAGTTTGTGAAACTATCAAAGTATGCCAATTCTCTTGTGTCTAACACCAGAGACGAGATGAGTAGATTCTTGACCGGAATTGTTGAGGATCTCGAAGAGGAGTGTAGGGAAGCTATGCTGCATGACAACATGAACCTTTCCAGACTTATGGTTTATGTCCAGCTAGTGGAGTAAATCAGAAAGAGGATACACACTAGGGTAGGGAATAAGTCAAGACAAGCTGAGGAGAATTTTTCAAGGAAGAGTAGTACTGAAATTAGGGATGAGCCCAGGTTTAAGAAGGGACTCTCCAACCAAGGGGAGTAAAGTTCATCCAAGGTTCGCCATGATAGGAATTCTGAGTCCAGAGTTAAGAGAAACAATGAAGTAGATACACCTCATGAGAGACCACCTTGTAGGAAGTGTGGCAAACTACATGGAGGAGAGTGTATGATGGGCACTAACGCTTGTTACAGTTGTGGCAAACCAGGTCACATGGTGAAGGATTGTCCGATTAGGAGAAGTCAAGAACAAGGGAAGGAGAGAGTTCAGTCTAATGGTCCAAGTGTAGAGGCTCCAAGGAGGCAACGATTCTTCATACTCAAGTCTAAGGGTGCAGAGGAAGGCACTTCTGGTGAAATCACGGGTGAGTAGCCTTAATTAGTCCTTCATGTATTTGACTGTGTGTGATGTGTATGCACTAGTATGAGATTAGACTTCCTACTCGTAAGGCTATTGTTCCTTATCTATTCGTATTTTGTTGCTATTGGCTAAGTGTTCATAGAGATTAAGTTATGATCAAATTGGCATTACGATGTGAAATGGTAGTGTCATTCGGGGACGAATGTTCCTAAGGGGGGGATAATGTAACGATCCGAAAAATTAAATAAACAAGAATAAATAGGTATTTAAGGGCATAATGGTCCTTTCGCGTATTAATTAAAATAAACCAAATTTGTATTAATTTATTTTAAATTCTATTTGACTAATTCTTGAATTAGTCTCCTAATCCTAATAGTTCTCTCTCTCTCTCTCACGCTTCTTAACTCTCTCTCTCACGTTCTCCATCTTTCTCACGTTATTCTTCCAAATATCAACAGTTCTTCACGCTTGAAGAACTCACATGAAATTTTAAGAAAAACAAAGCAACCAAAAACATTAAGGCGAAGAGAAGTTGTTCGTTGAGTGATGTGGACGTTGAATTAACTTGGACTAATTTTTGGAGAGAGTTTTGGGTAGCGAATTCTTCGTTTGAACATCAATAAAGGTATGAGTTTCTCTCATGGAATTCTTTCTCCAAGAGTACTTTCTTTCGAACATTTCTTAAACTCTTGAAACTAAGGTTGTTCCCCCTTCGTATGTCCTTGTCCTTAGCTCCCTAACGAATTTGTAGGATGGGTATGTTGTGCTGCTAGATTTTTGCATGAATGATGTGTTTAAATTAAATATGAATTTGTTTATGTGCGGGAAATCACGATAATGATCATCAAAATATGACCGGAAAAGTTGATGTATGGGTGTGTATAGGGCAATGTTTTAGGCATTGTTTTGGGGTGTATAAGTTGTGTGTTTATCATGTATTTTATGTGTGTAATGGGTGTACAATGTGATGTTCATTATGATGAAGTATAGTGAATTGAATGAACCATGAAATCTCCCTAAGAAAAAATGTGAAATTTGATGAAAAAGTGTAGAAAAATCATGGAGTAAAATTTCCAGAACTTAGAAATAGGCCTTAAAAGAATCTGGAAATTTTTGGACGTCAAAGAAATAAAAAAAAAGTTTTGAGGCCTGCAGGGATCGAACCCAGGACCTCCCTGCAGCATGCCTTAACAAAAAAAAAAGGGTTGGGGGGCGGGATCGAACCCACGACCCCCAGTTCGGGTAAAAGAATAAAAAAAGGGGCTGGGGCGGGGATCGAACTCACGACACTCAGTTCGCGAAAAAAAAAAAAACGGGGTGCTGGGTGCGGGAATCGAACCCACGACCCCAGTACGCGAAACAAAGGGATGCGAGGCGTGGGGATCGAACCCACGACCTCACTGCTGAAGGGGGGGGGGGTAAAATATTATGAAAATAAAGGTAAGGCTATGGGGGTTCTAACCCACCACCTCATAGCCTCCTCCACGGCGAAAATCACTGAAAAATAAGGGGGGTTGTGGGGGTTCAAACCCACAACCTCCCTATTCAAGCGAATTTAATTTTTTTTTTTAAAAAAAAAAGAAAATTAATTCTTTTATGTAAATATTGAGATTTAATATAGAATTCTAATTAAAAAAATTGAAAATTTATTCTTTCTCGTAAGTGTTGAGATTTAATTTAGAATTCTAATTAAAATAGAAAATTAATTATTTCATGAAACTGTTGAGATTTAATATAGGGTTCTAATGTTATAAATATTAGAAATAAAATCAATGAAAAATATAAATGATATCCAAGTAATTCAAGATTTGGGTTCCCGTGCCCAAACCTCCGTATTGATACATAAGTCATACGTGAGTAAAATATTCAAGAATAATGCCATCTATTTAGATCAAAAATCAAGATCTTGGTATATATACAAGATACATAAATCATGTAATACATAATCTTAGGAAAATAAGAATCACTTAACAAACTATAAATGAAGTCCCATGGCTTGTATGTTTAGACACATAAGTTTAACATACGTTCAAGAATAATTGAACCTAAGATATACGTAATGAAATGAAGAAATGAACATTCACGTATTAAGAGGTGAGTAACTATGAAAAATAAAGGTGCTAATAATGAAGAATGTGGTGATAATCATGATGTGAGGCTAATGTATATGATGAGAGCAATCTCAAATGAGCCTAAGTAAATGTTACCAATACGTACTCACAAATGAGAGTGTAAGATAATGAAGAGACCAATCTCTATGAAAAGTCTAATGAAAATATTGAGTTTAAAACACTTAATGCTAATGATGAGATGAGAAATCATCTATTGAGATATGATGTCCTCATACTAGAAGTCTTCCATGATGTATGAGTTGAATGTAATGAAACTTTATACCGAGAACCGATAGGCTAGATATGAGCAGGTGATGCCTTCTTTCGGGAAGGGCGGAGGTTCACGTAACTCTCATAAGATGAGACTCTACGGCTTTCTGGGTATGGATCTCCATACATTTCCTAGTCTTTGAACCTGTATTGCCACTGTAGGGATCTGGCGGGGTTAAATTCCCATATATGCTAGCATGTTATTGAATTGCTTTGGCCGGTGATTCCACCTCTTTTCAGTGTGGGGGAGACAGTGGATTCATGATGCTCACATGATCTATGTCGATTAAAGTTAAATTTCCCAATGAATGAATGAGGCCAGCCTCAAATGAATCATATAAAGAAATGAATGATACCGAAGGTGTTAGGATAGGATAATCAAGAGGTGAGTAGATTCAGGTAATGACATTAGGTTGTTCCTGATCATTGCACAGCAAACTCGATGAAAGTCTTAAACTACATCCTAGGTATAGCTAGTGTTCACACTGGACTATGAATGGATTGAATGAGGTACATATGAATGAATGAAGCAGACTTTGTGTTCGCTAACGAAGACTCCCTAGTTGAGGTCCCATATGTTGAGCCCTCATTTTTGAAAGTCTGAAGGTCAAGTCCATGATAGCAAGGTCTCATGGCATATGAATGCATCATATGAAAGAAACTACGTGTTATATGTTATGTGCTATATGAAGATGTTATGTGTTGTGTGCCATATGATAATTATAATGATGCATGTCACTCTCATGGCATGACTTTTCCAATCTCAATTTGGCAAGTCCACTGACTTGACTTTCAAAAATCATGTTGTTAGGAAAAAGCTATTCTTTCTCATGCATGTCCCTGGTGTGTGCTTGCATTTACCCATACTTAGTACAAGTGTGTACTAATTCCATACAAACATCTACTTTTAGGTGCAGGCATAGGTGGACGGTAGAGCTACAGGTTCGTTGTTGCAGCTATCCGCACGTCAGCATTCATCCGGAGTTTGGTAGGTCCACATGCTTTCGAGAATGCTACTGTTTTATATTCTAGCGTAGTTTAGAGTTGAGCTAGTGGAGCATGTTCCACTAGCGTTTCTTTCCTGTTTTGGTTGAGACTTTGTATTGGTGTTATTTTGATTGATATACAATTAATACTTAATAAATTATTTCTTTCAGTTGCTTATCTCTTAATTGTTAGATGGTTGATGATGAACGATTACAAAATATAAAGAATGTTTAACAAGTATGATTAAAGAATAAAAAATTTTAAATTTTCCGCTAAAATTAACCTATGTAAAATAAAAATGACGTAAGTAGGCTTGTTTGCGACCTCTGAGAGGTCAACGACGCCGTTCTCGTCTGGGGTCTAGATTCCAGTCATGACAATTTGGGAGGATTAATTTTGCTAAGTAGTGGAGAAATAGGAGAATGATATTGAAGTGGGAAGCTTTACGAATTAAAAGTATCATAAAGGGCTTAGCTTAGTAGACAAAACGGCATGCTTTTGGTTTAAAACAATTAGGATAACACATTAAAGCCCTTAAAAGAATGAACCCCTCTCTACGGTTTTGAGCGAAGGTCCATATGTATTTCTTCATACTGACTGTTAAACCGTAGAAAGCTCAGAACCTTTGGACCACTTTTGACAGATCTTCTCTACGTCTCATAGTTCTTCCTACAATCTGTACACAAATTGTAGAAACTAACTTTTCCCTTAAAATAATATCAAGTTTGGGACTTACCTATGAGACCTATATACGACTCACACGTGGGATTATGGGCCAGCCTTCCGATCCGTAAAAATGGGGTATTGGGACTTGAATTTAAAAAAATTGTTTTGCTCTTCCTATGATCTCCATCTACACCCACTAGAAGCTTTTATGGTTTATGGATGGGACCCATAACGACAACCTATAACCCAAAAGAACTTCTTTTCTTTCTTTCCTAATTTTGATGTATTAAAATACCATCTCCTCGAGAACATTCATCCTCAAATGATACCCAAGGAAACATAAGGAAGGCAAGAGATCAAACCACCCAACATGAATGCAACTTCATCAAATGCACAATAGCAAGAGGAACATAAGCTCCAAGCTTAAGCATATTCAAAACAACATTTCATAATGCAATATATACTGATTGCACATAATAGTGAAATAATCCATAAGTACCCTTGGGGTTATTTATTTGTTTTCAATGTGCTTTTAGTATTTTTCCCTTCCCGTAGCTTTGGTACAATCCTGATGTCAAAAGAAAACAATAAAATGTCAAAATTATCTTCAAAAACACCTTCATGAAAATAAACAATAATAACAATAGCAAATTATTTAAAACTCCTGTTCCTCCAACGAAGTAAATGCTAGAACTCTAATCTTCTCCGTATAGTGATGATATCTATTTTTGCACGTACAAGCCACTGTCAATGAAACTCTAGCAAGCTGCCAGGAACCGATACAAGCAACCTTAAGTAGAGCACCGTGTGTTTTGCAAGGAAGACATTTTACACTTCCCAACGAGTTACAAGACATTCATAACCTTTACCTTAGATAACACCAATAATATTAATCCTCTCATATTTGTAGTGCACTTATGAGTTAAAGGTTAGAAAATCATAAACTTAAACTGCAGCCAAATTAATCTTCAAAATCATATATAAGAGGTTAGAAAATTATGTGAAATCTACCGGACTCTCATCCGAGATGCTGAAGGATTTTAACCACAAGGGTAGATTGGAAAGCTTACGTGGTAAATCTTAAAGTTTACTTTAAGACTTGTATTTTTCATCAACTAGCACTAGTTTGACTAAACTGACCAAAACTAGGGTAACAAAACAAGGGCTACGGCTCATTCAGATTGATATATTTTAACTTTATATTAAAACTAGGGTAACAAAAGATGAAATGGGATCGAACACAGAAGTAAAATCTCAAGCTCTTCCAACCAAAATAAACTAGGCTAGAAGTATGCGAAAAATCACATAGGGTGGTCGGCATGTGATTTAACAAAATAAACTAGGCTAGGAGACAACACGAGGAAGACATTAAAAAGCCCTGAATCAAGCAGAACCAAACCAGACATAGAAAGAGATATCTTCAAAGTTGACAGTGTAGAATTCTCAAGTTCGCAGCTTTTTATGATCTCCACGGTATAATTTGTCGGCAAAGCACAAACGCTTCTCACCCGCGGAAAGAAAGATCACAGCAATTAGTTTGAAAAGTTAAGTTCCCTAATTGAATTTATGAAAAAGTTATTTCCTTGTCAAGCCGAACTATAATATCAAGTCATACAAAAATACCTAACATATAAATCTCTCATGCAATCACTAATATATATCAAGGGTGCATTACTGAATGAACGACTCACAAACACATAGTCAAAAAGATAACAACACACTGGTATCCTTCCTTCAATTGCTATATGTCATATATATCTTGTGTTATTTAGCATAGGTCCTCCAAAAGAAATTACAACTGAACAGAAAAATACAAATAGCAGAAGTATGAAAGCTGACGAAGTGAATTACAATCTTCTAAAGATGGACAAGAAACAGTGATACGTCAAACAACTTAATGATTTGAGTTATTTCAATTTTCAAGATCTATTTGGGAGATGGATATGGCGATTGTAGATGTTTCTTACCGATTCTATATTATCGATCCTTCTTTATACGCTCACCAAACAACATATTTTCTTATGTCTATTTTATAAGTCAAATCAATCTGTGTGTCCCAAACCTCATAACAAATTCACCTGTATAATTTTTTCGAGTAAACAAATTTTCTAGTTAAAATGTAAGGTAAGTCATGAATATTTAGTTGTGTAATCGGTAGGTCACAAATTTAAGTCGTGAAAATAATCTCTTAAAAATATAAGGTAAGACCGCGTACTACAGACCTAATGTGGCATGGTCCTTATGGGGACTTCGGGCACTCAAAAGTTGACATTCTACTTTTTTTGTTTGCAGACTAGTAATAATATTGAATGGTGGAGTTTCACAATTCAGTTGATTACCAATCCAGACAGAACAAGAAAAAGAAAACTTACTGATCACATAGCTTGTCCTGGTGACAAATAAAAGCCTTCATCTTTTTTTTTTTCTCATTTAGGGCTTTATTTTGATAGAAATAGTGTCTTCAAATGCTAATTTAGTCTCAATATCTGATGAAAACTCTTAAATTTCAGGTATTTGAAGTTTGAGTGCAAGCATGGACACTTAAGCACAAAAGGGAACAAAAAGTCTAAAAAGAATGAAGAAACTAAAGCCTCAACATTGCCAAGTACACTTAGTGAGTAGCGGAAGGGACGTACTCCGCCCTTTGTTAAAGCATGCAAAGCCCTGAAGGAAGAGGATAAAAAAGGTGATGACTGGAGTACTCGGCACTTCGACGAATAGTTTTGCGGAGCAATACTATACCGTCCAATGGTCCAGATATGAAGATGCTAAAGGTAAGCACAAAACAATGATGAAACAGAAGAAGGGCGAGTTGCTGAGTCATTCGGCGATCTCAATTAATTTCGCCAAATGGTCCGCCACAACACTAAATTAGAAAGCTATAAATACTAGTGTTAGTTATTACTTTTTTAAAATCCAAACGTTATCACAAGAAAGAACGATTTCATCTTCCCCAAGTTGGAAGTAGGTATTCTCCATTCTTCTTCCTTTGCTTAAATCAATGTTTATTTGCATACACCCATTTGATTTTAATATCATTTTAGGGTTGTGATTTAGTAAATATGAGTTAATAATATTGTTGGGTCTTGCTTGCTGATAGATTAGATGTATTTTAATGGTGATTTACCTAGTGGTTGTAGTTAAAGTTAATGGGTTTGTATTTGCAATTACAAACCCAGCCATGTATTTTCGGCTTTCCCGAGAGGGAGGTCGTAAAACCAAGAAATCTAGACTAATAGCCTAAGGAGTGGCCGACATGAGGTTCAGCCAGTAGAGGATGAGCCCTAGTCCTATATCCTAACACTCAGTTCGAGAGAGTGAGTGGGGTAAGGTGTAGGCTGGCCTTCATGCGGGAAATGAGTGTCCGAGAGGAACACATTTGAAATGTGGTAAGTTTCTCGGGAGAGAACATATTTCCATCTAAAGCTTATCCTACTCACTATTATCTTGCCAATTTCCTATCGAAATCATGCACACGATGATTTATCTGAACTTGTATTACGGTCATACCCCAAAAACTTCTTCCTATAATTGATTTTATTTGAATTATTACCATTTTTACTACAGTTGTGACAAAAAACCCCAATCGATATTTGATACTTTAGTATCACCCCCTTTTAATTTACAATATTTTTATTCGTCAATCTTTTTAGCTATGACTAATTAGAATTAAATTTTATTTGACTACATCTTCTCGAAAACCTCTCCCTTGGGACACGGCCCCAATCCATGGTTGGATTACTAAACTATCAACGATCATACTCACTCAATCCGTAGGTTAGTATCGTTGGTCACGATAGGCATCAACTACTTCGGTTCTTAGAATACACTGCTCAATCCTTGGCATGTTGAAACAAGATTCTAGTTTACCAGCTTTTTGATATCCCTAATATTAATCTTTAGGAAGTAAGACAACACAAGGACCAAGAACAAAAGAGACAAGAACCACTTCAAGTTTGTTAGGATCGAAAATAAGTAGGTGTAAACGCGTAAGCTAGCAAAGCAAATCTCGAAAGATCACGAGTAGGAAGACAACAAGAAATATACTAAAAGACACAAAGATTTAACGTGATTCGGTCAATCGACCTACGTCCACAATAGGAGATGAGCAATCCACTATAAATATGAGAGTACAAAATACAGAGGGAAACAACCTCAACCAAATTCACTCAGAATACATGGGAGGTTCACACAAGCGATAACGTATCAAGCTTGTGACCCATAAATTCTCCCCCTAACCAAAAACTCTCAAAGCCTATAAGACTACATTGTGAATGTTAATTAAGTTAGAAGGAAAATTCCTCTATTTATAGAGTCCTAAACCTTTTCCTACCAGAAAAAGGATTAGTCAATCCAAAACCTTTTCCTAAAAGGAAAACCTATTTATGATAAGAAATTTAGGGTAAATAAAACTCAACAAATCTCCCCCTTGGCCTGAATTTCTGACAAAATAAATTTGTCCACCTTCTTGACTTAATCTTCAACAACTTGCTTCTCCTCTCCATAATATCCTTTGAAAATTTATGTCTCAACACAGAGAACCTCTCTGAAACAATTTCTCCAACAAAATCTTCATTACTGTTAAAAAGGTTGCGGCTAGAACTACACCCTTCAAGATGAACACCTCCTTCTAACCTGGTTCAATCATCGATTATCGAACCACCGAACCTAACTCCGTCATTGTATATGGCTCTGATACCACTTGTTAGGACTGAAAATAAGTAGATGTAACCGCGGAAGCTAGCAAAGAAAACCTCGAAAGATCACGAGTAAGAAGACAACGAGAAATATACGAAAAGACATAAAGATTTAACGTGGTTCGGTCAATCGACCTACGTCCACAAAGGAGATGAGCAATTCACTATAAATATGAGCGTACAAATACAGAGGGAAACAACCTCAACCAAATTCACTCAGAATACATGGGAGGTTCAAACAAGCGATAACATATCAAGCTTGTGACCCATAAATTCTCCCCCTAACCAAAAACTCTCAAAGCCTTTAAGACTACATTGTGAATGCTGATTAAGTTAGAAGGAAAATTCCTCTATTTATAGAGTCCTAAACCTTTTCCTACCACTAAAAGGATTAGTCATTCCAAAACCTTTTCCTAAAAGGAAAACCTATTTATGATAAGAAATTTAGGGCAAATAAAACTCAACAAAGTTTAGTATAAAACTAGTCTTTCTCTTTTCATGAAAAGTTATGACTTGAACAAAGAGGTGTGACTTTGACGAAAAGTTGTGACTTTGACGAAACTTTGTGACTTTTATGAAATGTTGCGACTTTAATGAAAAGTTGTGACATCTATGAAAAGTTGTGACTTTATTAAAAATTGTGATTTTGATGAAGAGTTACGACTTTTATGCAAAGTTGTCACTTTTATGAGTTAATGTTGTGACCTTTCCAAAGGATTTCAACTTTACCAAATAGTTTTATGCGTTTTGAAAAGTCACAATAAAAGAAAATTTACACTACCCTTTGTTGTCTATAAATAGAGCGATTTCCTCTCATATTAAAACAACGACAATTCTAAATCTTTTCTTCTTCTTCACCTTCTCCTTCTCCTCATCCTCCTCCTCCTCCTTCTTTACAATTGTATATTTGTGTACTTTGCCCCTGTTGAGTGGCTCACTAACACATTTGCTTATGCTACATATCCTAGTATGAATTTTTACAATTATTAATTAAAGCTTATGTTATTAAGGATAAATGATAAGATATAATAATTTTTATTTTCCTTTAAATTATTAACTAGGTAAGCTAACCGCGCTTCGCGTGGTGGTAAACTTCATCTATTAAATTGCATCTCTTTTGAGTTTAATGAAATAACATATGACAATTTGAATTGACATCTCAGCAAGTCCTTCAAAATTGTTGATGGTAGTAATTTGCATTTTCAAAAGACATTGTTACTTATTCTTCTTTTTATGGTTTCGAATCGTACTTTCAAAACATGTAAGGCTTTGCAAATTTTAATCTAATATAAAAAAACATGTTTATTTATGTTCGGTCTGACTAATTTGGATCCATAAAAATAAACATTTTAACTTCAATACAATATGCATTATGTTTGTGACCTTTATTTGATAGAATATTAAAATGTTATGAAACTGCCATCATTATTTTTTTGTGGATAATATATATACATACACTTAAGCTTGACTTCAAATGTTAAATTAAAAAATAATTTGATTTCGAGTCTCCATATATAAATGCATTAATCCATCTCCTCCATGTTAATTAAATACTCCCACTTGTAAAATGATACTCTTGTAATGTATATAATTTTTTATTAAGTAGAAAATGAATCATTAAAAATGTTGTAAAGCACTGGCTATCTTAATTCTTTTCAAATATAACCGAAAATATCATTTTCTAGAAATATTTCAATTAATACTTTGATAATGCAAGTATTTTCTATTTTCACTTACTAAAATACTTTATTTGTCTCAAATGTTTTCGCTATCTTCCTCTATATAAGATATGAGTGAAGATAATAACGACAACTCTACCGGATGAAACATCTTTAATTTACAAAAAAATTTCAATATGTTACATTCTAAGTCTATTTGGTTTAACTGTTTTGAGAATAGAGATATTCATTGAATAACTATAATTTTATTTGAACTTGAAACATAAATAGGAAAAAACATGAAACAAAACTAAAAAAATTATCAATTAGTTATATAAAATAATCCCTCACAAATTAATGAGATTCGAACATTGAAACTACATTTATAACAAAGACTACAAAAGAGCAAACAAAGAGGGAAATTCCAACTACACTTCATTGTTTTAACACTGGACAAAGATTAAATAACATATCATTTTTTACATGTCTTACAATTGTAAAAGATAATGCAAAGTAAATAGTCAGTACCACACTTGAAGATAGTAAAATTGCCAAGCTTCATGCAATGCGGCTATGCATTCAAATTTTAAAGGTTCAAGTGCACTACTTCAAATTCCTTGAATATGTTAGCTTAAATGCCAACCACTACTTCTTTGACCTTCATTTCTTTTTGCTTGTTATCATGCTTGATTATCTCAAATTACATCTGACCACAATGATCCCATGCTTTTCCAAGTCCCAAACTATGGATTGCAAAATCACTTGTTAACAAAAAACAATCTGCCTTCACAATTCAATGGGCTTCAACAGTAAAAATTCATACAGAGCAAAAGTTATACAAGAGTAGGCAAACTGAGAAACTCCAAATATCCTCTTTCACTACGTATGCATGTTTATATAATTTGTAATGATCCGTATTAATTTTATCCATGATGGATATGTTTTTGACTTGGTACACCATTTACAGTAAAGGTTTCTTGTATGGCCAAAGAAAACGCAAAATGTATGCTATATACCTCGTCTCGTCTAACAATTATTTAACATACATTCTGGAATACTTATTCTAAAAGTTGAGATTCCCTCTCGCTGAAGCTGATTATTATCAACATACTATATTAGATTCGCAAGCAAAATTACAGAAAAAGAACGTTTCCAAGGAGGGAATAAAACCTCTTCTCGTCTCCTACACTTATGCATCAATGATCATAACAAAAACACCTAAAAGCTGGACAATTTGTAGCAATGCAAAATAATTGAAAATAAAAATTGCGTTAATTTTAATCACACCTATAGCAAATCATGTAATGAACTCTAGTCTACTCTTTGTTTTCAAAACATCATTGTAATATTATGGAATAGTTGTGAGTTTATAGGGTACATTTTAAATTGAAAGTAGAGGATAAAAAAATATAAACTACTTAGAGATGAGTCATAAATGTAACAATTTAAAAAATTTGCATACATTTTCATTGCAAAAACAATTATTTGAAGACAGATTCATTGCAACCCCAAATTCCGCTCACGAAAAAGTGATTTCTACTTGCTAAAAATAAAAACTACTCAATTGATGAAGGGTGAAGATCCTTGCTACCCTGAATAACATTTTTAAAGAAAAATATATAAGGTACAAGGTATTTTATTGAGTAAAATAATAAACCTTAGATTTTGATTGTACATTCATTTTTCTTTCTTGAAAACATAGAGACATTGACCTATAAGTAAAGAAAAAAGTAAGTGTAAATTTACATAGAGAATGAACATGGTTCCGACGAGAATCTATTAATACTTAAAATCTATCGTCACTAAAACTAAAATACTCTAGTATCTTACATAAAAGATTAATAATGTAAAAGAAAATAAAAATTATTACATCTATCATTTAACCTTAATTACAGAAACATAAATTAATGACGGTAAAATACATACCAAGATCTCTAACATAAGCAATGTGTCACTGAGCCACTCAACCTGAGCAGTGTACACAAATATAGAATTTTGAAGAAGAAGAAAAAAAAGAAAAAGAGGTTTGAGATTTTCGTTGTTTTAAAATGAGAGGAAACACCTCTATTTATTGAAAAGAAATCGTAGTGTAAACAAATATTTATTGAGCCTTATTCGAATGGTTATGACTATTTGGAAAAGTTGCAACCCTTTAGAAATGTCACAACCTTTCATAGAAGTCATAATTTTTCATAAAAGTTACAACTCTTCTTTAAAGTCGAAACTTTTCATAAAAGTCACAACTTTTCATAAAAGTTACAACTCTTCATTAAAGTCGCAACTATTCATAAAAGTCATAACTTTTCATAAAAGTCACATCATTTCATGAAAGAAGATAACTATTTTTTGGGTAAGTATTCATAAAAGACATAACTCTTAACAAAAGTTATAATTTTTCATAAAAGTCAAACATTTTCAATGAAAGGAGAAGGCTAATTTTGTAACTAAATAAATTTAGAAGGAAATTCTAGTTTGTGGAGGCGCGTAGGGGGGCCTAGGGTTCTCTTTTATATAAATGTATGATTTTTCTTACTACGTAATCTTGTATGTAAGATAATATATTGTTTTAGTTATAATGCCGGATATGTTTTAAGAAATATTTTATAAATTATGTGATATTAAATTCTCGCGCGAAGCACACGTAATTTTACTAGTTATGACATCAAATTCAATTATTCGTGGTTCTTGTAATAATTCAAAACTAGAAAATAATTGCATGTTTAGAGAGATCACTTACACATGAGGTATTGAAGCAAGAAGCACTCATTAGTCCCAACATTAATAATCAATCACGCCGGAGAATAAATTTGATTATTCGTTTCAAAACAAAAAAAAACAGACAAGAAATCAGCAAGCTAAGCTATATAATACTATGAGTCACACCTAACACAGAAAAGAAATATTAAGTTCCACCGATAATTATAGATCAACAGAAAGAACACGTAGTTAGAGAAAATGCTGATATGATAAATTTACATACCAGCCATCCAGTACCACGGCTCAGCACGGAAGCTGGGAAAAATGTTGTAGGTCATATCAGCGAATAAATCCAGAATATTAAATTAAACATTGGCAACAAGATATAAACCTCAGCGAGAGAAAAAAAAAACTTCAGCCATCATCTTAAAGACTTGTCCAGCGTCAACATTGTTAATTAAATGTTGCTTTACCAATTGTGTTTTCTAGCTTTTGCTTGACATGTGATTGCTACCTGCGTTGTCAACATGCTTTGAACTGATTCTATACACAGCTAAACTTAATGTGTTAATATATCATAAGTAGTATAACTAATTTCGGTTTGCTTATGTTTTCACTTTTCTCCAGTGAGATAATGCTTTAACCTTTTGGGATATAACCTATTATTAAGAATTTAAATTATTCATAAATTTAGAAGTTCCTAAGGACCAAGGATCACCCTAAGGGTCATTGAGGAGGACCCAACCCTTTGGCCAAAAAGTTGTCAAAAAAAAGTAGCCACCCACAAGCACCATTGACGGAACGACAATGGTTTGTCGGGGCCTGGATTGGCTTCGTGATATGAGACTTAGTCTCCTCACAAAAACCTCCCCAACTCCCTTTCCGAACCATTTGATGTATAGCCAGGACGGGGCCGTCAATCCATCCAAGGTCAATGGATGGTCGCCGTCAATGGTCACCTGCAATTCTTCCAGGGGTTTGGCCAAGTGAGGGGTGAATTGTTAAATTCACCCCACGTTCTAATTAAATCATCTATGGTTATTTTACCTTGTTGTGGTATTTTAAGTTTGTTAAAACATAGAAACCCCAAGTTAGAATTCATTCTTCAAAAATTAAACCCTCCCCTCCCCAAAGTTCTCTGAAGATCATCATTGAAGAAGAAGGAAGGAATGAGGCTGCAAATAGGTCGAATTCACTAAGGTTCCAAGCTTAGTTTAAGTCTCTTATTAGAGGTAGGAGAATCTTTTTCATCCATTAATCCTTCCATCCATGGAGCCCCCATAGTTTCCCTTTGTGAATCTAAAATACCCCAATCTAGCTAGAGTTGTGACTACGTTGTGGTTAAGGCTTGATTGTGATTCCAATGTAGTGGATAGCATTAAATTATGTTTATATCATGATTAAATAATGTTTCATGTGAATTCCTTAATGAACCCTAATCTATGTTGATGAAGGTGATCTTTGTGGGTTTATGCCAATAGGGGCAATGTTGAAGGTTCTAAGTTGATCTTCTTAATTCAGTTGTCTTGAATACTAATTGATATAATCGAAATATGAATTGAACTAAATTTAATTGAATAGGAAGGATCTTAAATTGTAAAGCTTGAATTGGACCTTAAAGATGAATTATGGCTAGATTCACCTAGTAATAAAGAATGTGATGGCTAGATTCACCTAGTTGAAAGTCTTCTAACATACAGATGAATAAGGATAGTATGAAGTGAAGATTTTGATATTAGGTTGTTGTGTTTTCTATAGATTTAGGATTTGAATAAATGAAAGCGACGGAATCACTTGAGCATGGCTAGGTTGTCAAGGACATCCTTCCATGACAGAAAAGTGTTAAGCAAGGAATAAAAAGTAAACCTTCTAGTATATGCTTGACTTCAAGTGGATATTCCAATGAGAAGGAGTGTCACACAAGATAGGCTCCAGACTCCAAGAAGAGAGGAGAGCCTCACCTAGTAGATGGGAGGACTATCCATGTTTAAGGGGGAACTCTTACGTAGTAGAGTGTGTATTTTCCCCAAGTGTTGTCTCATGAGACGGGATCCTTCACGTAGTTGGGTCAAGGTTCCTTAGTAGAGATCTTCATATCCTATGAACTAAGACATGCTTGAGAAGCATCTCATAGTGCTCAAAGCATAATGAATTAAGTCTTACTTAATAAAGTTACTCATAGTGTTCGTTAGTGTATATGAATTTATACATACTAAAAGTGGTATCTCATAGTGTTCATGACTTCAGATGGACTTAGACATACTTAAAGAAGTATCTCATATGGTCCATGGGAATAAGGAGCTTATACATACTTAGTGAAGTATCTCCTAGGGTTCAACCTAATAATGAACTAAGATGTGCTTGAGAAAGAGTACCTCATAGGGTGAATAGTATTATGAGACGCTATGAGTTCATTGCACAAAGTTTGACTTAGGGTCATCAAATAGAAGCTTTGAGATACGATTGGACTAGAGTTTCCTTTCCTAGTTATAGTTGACTGAAGGAGAATGATTCGTTAGTTTAGATAGTGAAGTTCATGATGAGGCCAAAGTAGGGTGGATAAGACTAGGATGACTTCAAAGATATGCTTAGTGTGAAGGGTAGTATGGGATGCCTTTCATGTATTGCACAATTGTGTCTCAGAGTTACTTAGAAGTATGGTACCCTTATTGCATAGAGAGGCTTTTGAATAGACCATGTATATAGACTATGTTAAGATTACATGTAAACCTAGGTATTGACTAAGAGAGTGAATTATGACCAAGAATGACCAAACAGAGGTACTTAGCCTTGATGGTAGTATGGGATGCTATCCTTGCATGGAACAAGTAAATTTGGAGGTGGATTGTGAAGTATTTCAGTTTTTGTAAGAAAAGCTTACTATTGAGGTGTGTAACCTTGCATGTCTAAGTAGAGACCATAATATGTATGTGATGTTTCTCCTACGCTCATTAACTATGTCTTATGTTGACTTATGTTCATATGAAGCTTATGTTGGAGATTATGCTATGATATGATGATTATTTTATGACTATGTTATTGTCTCTTATGCTTATGCCTTATGTTGACTAACAATTTGAGATGATCTTATGATATTATGTTAGCTTTCATACTTAGTACCTTTGTACTATCGCATATTGTCTAAATTCGAACCAAATGTAGGATTGGAGCTTTGAGTTGCTTGGAGGATAGAGTTTTAAGGGCTTTTGAAGAAGTGGTGAGTCCTCATAGCTTCGAGGACAAACCATTATGTTCCATTATGTCTTTAATATGTTTTTAGACTATTATGTGGGTTGCGTTCCAAGACTTTTATTCATGTTACTCATAGATGGTTTGAGACAATAATGTTAGAAATACTTCCGCTTTTATAAAATACTTTTTGAGATATGATTTTAAGAAAGTCTTAAATTCTTCCATATTTTCTATGCTTTTATGTAATGAACGCTAAGGGCTTGTATAAGAACTTTTTGAGGTCGATACACGATGTTACGAATGGGGATGCTCTCGGGTCGTGACATATACCAATTTGTCATGACCCAACCCATCAAGTCGTGTAGGAACCTATAACATCTAAGTAGGATAACCCTCATATCCAATTAAATTAAAACATACAGAAAAGTTAAAGGAAACAGAGAGAAAATGTACCAACAAAATTTTATAGATAAGAATTATTACAACAACTTTGATTTAAGACTTGTAATGTAATTAACACCCCCAAGGATGAAGTCTAAACAAGTACAAGAGCTACTAAGAATACAACTGGACATAACAATAATAAAAGACACAACTCCCATCATGCTGAAGGAAAGTAGAAGCTGTTGGAGAATTCTTCATCTTCACCGAATGAAACATCACCAACCTGCATCAAGACTATGCCAAAAGACATAGCAAGATTAGTATTAGTATAACCACACTAGTAGAAATCATCGGTCAACCGACGCGCACCACATAACATACGAAATCAATTAATAAGAATATTCGATAGACCACTCGCTTTTTCACCTTTACCCCTTTTGGGATACTTCCGAAATTACACCAGTACCTCTTACTATTAACCATATCCTTATTTAACCCACTCACTAGTTTATTGAATCATGGCCTAGTCATTCTAACACATAGAATATACAACAAAAATGACTACGCTCATTGAGACTAACCACCCACTGCATACCATTACTTCCTCTTTTGTATTACTCGCCTTTGTAAGGTAGTACATTATATCAATCTTACTACTACAGACCATGAACCCTCTTTTTCCATCTATTAAATTAATTTCTACGGACAAGTCAACCCTCAGCCACTATTGTTACCCCCAAACACGGGTTACAAAAAATACGCGACTTTCGTACACTGCATCTAATTATCGCCCTCAAAATATTACTAAGTCAACATACTCACTTACTAATGGGTAGAACAATAAACAAGTACCGCTTACCAATAACCCGCCCTTCGTCATTATAAGATGCACAAGTATGTCAAGTAAATGTTCCTCCCAAGGTACCCAAACCCAAACTCTTATCATACATGAACGTGGTACCTGATCCCATAGTTATTATGGAACAAGCAATCGATCCAAGTTAGTTATGTCGGAACGTGGCAATCGACCCAAGTTAGTTATGATGGAATGTGGAAAGTGATCCATTCAACACGACACAATCACAATTACAAGGTACACACTCAAATCATACAATCAAGTCATGATTCATGGCATTCATCCTTCCTATAATATCATTTACAATTAACGTAATCAACGATGCAACTTTCGCACACATACATGTATCATAACTAAACAAGAATGAGGATACATCACAAAATCATAGAATCGCGATCATCGCCTATGAACCATTAATCGACACATAGCATGTAAGAGTTAATTCGACCATACTTATCCCGAGCTCATCAACTACGGCTTCATTCTAGGGTTTGATCATAATTCATTCGGTGCACGAAGGACTATCCATAACTCCTACTATTGAGTATCATTAAACTTTGTAGAGGACGCAGATTTATAAATAATCAATTCATAAAAACTTAGCCTACTCTTGCACCAAGCAGTTGCATGGAGTTTTGGTCTTCAATTCGTGATTTCCGACATCCTGACGGTGATCTTGACAGAAAATCCACCCTTTGCCGCACTCGTCCTTCTAGAAATCTTCTTCTTCTTCTTTTAGGAAAAAGGAGAAAATAAGATTTTGTATTATTTACATTCTGCCTTGCCTATCCCACCCTGGCGCAGGATTACCCTGTCATGGCGCCGCCGTTCTAGCAGCATCTGGCCCGTCCTAGTGGGATAGTTGGGTGTTTACATAAAGACAACCAAGCTGAGGAGCATAGTGAAGTGTCTGTAAAAAAGGAACTCAACAAAACCTCACATATAAGATATATTCTCTGAATTTCTCCAAACTAAGACAGAACCTGGCAAAGTTTCAGGTGGTCCATATGAGGCGGTACTCTAGGTATGTTACAAACTCCACACTTTTCCTCATTCATCTTCTTCTTCTTCTTTTTAACTTTTCACGCTCATTCTTCCTTTTAATTTTTTGATTTCCTGGAGTATATGTGAACTTGTGGTATGATAGACATTGGCTAACAGACTACAAACACACTTGGTGTAATAGTTGTTGGATTTTAAAAAGGTTTGAATGGAAGATGAAGAGTTGTGACTTTAATGAAGAGTTGTGACTTTTATGAAATGTTGCGACTTTTATGAAAATTTGTGACTTTTATGAAAAGTTGTGACTTTTATGGAAAGTTGTGACTTTTATGAAAGGTGACGACCTTCCTGAAAGATTGTGACTTTTCCAAAGGTTTGTGACCTTTCCGGTAAGGCACAATAAGAACCTTTTCGCAATATCTTTGTTTTCTATAAATTGAGGGATTTCCTCTCATTTTAAATATAATTTATGGACTTCTTCTTCAACTATTAAATCTAGTATTCTAAGTGTACTTTATTGCCGTTGAGTGGTTCGCTGACACCGGAGCTTTTGGTATCTATACTCTGGTGATTGAGATCATTTTACCCTGGGAGGTCATATTCCAAATCAAACCTCGTATACTAGAGGGGAATAATTTCCTTAAGGGGACACTGTGAATTCATTAGACTTGATCTTTTTCCTATTAATTTTTTTTTTCAGATTCTAGTACGTGGTTTACAAACTTTAGATTTGTGAATTAATTTCAGTTCTTCTATTCTTTTGTTCTTCACTGGTTCATTAAACTTGGTAACTTCGTGTTTCTGCAAAGTGTGTTGGAATCAGTAAGATTCTTTAGACACATATTAACAACAATTCTTTTTAAGAAAAATATTTTGTATATTTTTTTTAAAAAATCTGTTTCTGATTCTAGTTTCGCTACTTGTTTTAATTTTCTAGTTGTGACAATATTCTTTAACTTTGTTTTCTTACAAATGTGTTAAAAGTTTTGTTCTAAGTATGTTTGGAATACAAGATGAACAACAATCTTAATGAAATTATTATATTGTTAGTATTTTTTTGTATTCTACTGATTGAGAGAATCTGATCATGGAAGTAGAAGATAAATGCATTACTTCTCCATAATTCGTTGCTTTGTTTTAGCAAAGTCGAAGTGAGAATGTAACAAAAAAATATTTTTATGGTATTCCGTTTAAAGATTATAAGGTAACCTTCTTATTAAATTATTTAAGGAGGAAAATAGTTTCTAAAAGTAATGATGTTTGATTTTTTTTTATGTGTATCTTTGGAAAAAGATTTGCAAACCATATGTTGTGGAATGAATTTTACTTCACAGATATTGTTGCTTTTAAAATTCTTTAGTTTGCAAAAATGAGCGATGCATATTTTTTTTGATAAAATAGTATGTCAAATTGTTATAGTTAGAAGACTATTTGATAAGAAAAACATTTATATGATAAAGAATATGTGTTATTCTGTTTGAAAAAAAAAGACTTTTGTAGTTTTGTACTCCATGAGAAATGTTAGTGTGTCTGATATTTGTAGACTAAAAACTTTTGTGGTTTTATACTATGGATAAATTGGACTCTGGAATTGGTTTGAAAAATATAAAAACTTCATATAATAAGTTAGTGTTGTACTTTTAATTTTCTATAAACTTCAATGTAATATAGAAATAAATTGTACAATTTTTTTTGTCCTTATTGTTAGTATTTAAAATACTGAGTGGTATGTCTATTTAAAATAGAGGAAAAATACCAGTGACTTAGAATTTGTGATTTTGTGTCTCTATGGAATGCACTTTGACATTTTGTAAACATTGTCAAAGAGATTTGCAGCACTATAATTCTTTCGTAGAATAATGTTTCCAACATTAAAATATGTGGAAAAACTATTTTTCAAATATTTCAAAAATATTTTTGAGATCACATTTGAAATGTGGGGGTTATTTGCTTATGATTAGACTTGGTGTCTAATTTAAATTTGGAACAAAAGCTATGAAATTCAATGATACTTTTGTATTATGTTATATCCACAAAATTCTTGGTGTATATTTGGTATTGTGGTTGTTGAGTTTCTCTGTTACTAGTATATAGTGTGACTAGTATGAAACATCCAAATTATATATATACTTGTTCAAAATAATTGTGTTCTTTTATGAAAAAAAATCACTTAAAATATTTTGATTTTTCATGAAAAGATATGTCTATTATAATAAAAGTATTTGCATAGACATGAATATTGGTGAATAGTCATTTGTTATGTTTTTGTAAAAATAACAGTTGGACTATATTGTCTTTATTGAACCCGATGAAACTTTGTTCATAGGTAGTTCTATAACAATCACATTGAAAGTTATGGAAATGTCCTTCTGAAAAGGATATTTGACAATCTAAACAATGTTTTTATCACACAAAATTGTAAAAATAGGAACAAAATATTAGTGAGAAAAAAGCTACCTCGCGAAGAGCTTTTCAAACTCAATGTTTTTATTTGTTTTACTTTCTTGAGTCAATGTTTGTGACATGAACACTTGGTGTATGTCAATTACAAAACCTTGTAAGAAAAACTGATCAACTTAGAAGTTTTGCCTAACTTTTAGTGCAATAAATAAAAATGTCAAGTTTTTGTGGAATCTAAGTATGTTTAGCATTCTTATAAATCTGTTCAAAGAAATTCTAATCCCTTAGAATTGATTTACACTGAAATTTATGATATGAAGTTAACACCATTTCATGGTGGGAAAAAATATTTGTTACTTTTATTGAGAATTGCATTAGAAATGACTATGTCTATTTGCTAAATGGTAAGCATGAAGCAATAGAAATGTCTAGACAATGTAGTATCGAAGTTGAAAATCAGTGTGAAAAAATATATAAGAAGTGATAAAAATGGAGAGTATAAATCTCACTGTGCAGAAATATGTTTGGAAAGTGAAATATCAAACTACTGCCATATTCACCTCAATCTAATGAAAAACCGAACGTTGAAAGAAATGATGGATGCATTATTCATAAGTTCGGGTTTACACAAAACTTGTGTGGAGGAACTATCCTTACTGCAAAAGGGATCAGCAAAATTTTTTGTCCTGTTAGAAAGAATGCGATTTTGTTTGATCAGAATACAATCTTTTCCATATGAGAAATGGAAAGAAAGAAATCCAACTTGAAATATTTCAAAGTGTGGGGTATCTAGTCAAAGTCCAAGATCCTATTCCTAAAAGAATTAAAATAGCACCTATGACTGTGGACTGTAAAATTAGACTTGAGTAGTCTAGAGAAGGGTCTAAAAGGCCTAGGAAATGAAAAGGATAATGTACTTAATAAAGGGATTCAGAGGCTTAGTAAAATGTTAAAGGACATTTACTTCCTTCGAATATGATTTTGTAACATTTTTTGTGTCTTCTGTAGACTCATCCTTTGGAAAGATAGTGTCAATAAACAATATTGAAAGTTAATTGATCTTCTTCAAGAAAATAAACATTTGGGTTCAAAATGAATCTTTAGAAGGAAAAATAACAGTTGATGGAACTGTTGAAAAATATAAATCAAGAATTTGTGTCAAAGGCAAATTCATCAAATGAATGTGAAAAGAACTTTCTTAAATGTAGAATTGGAGGAAGAAATGTACATGGAACAAACCGAGGGTTTTGTGGTACCTGGTAAATAAAAGAAAGCATGTGAACTTGTTAAGTCACATTATGGAAGCACCAAAATAATGACATAATTCAATCAAACCATGTCGGCAAATGGATTGAAGAATGATGGAAGTGATACATGCGTTAACATTAAAATCATAAGGTCATTGTTTGTTTGTATATTGGCGATATGTTGATCATCAATAGAGACACTAATGACATAAATGCTACTAAACATATGCTATAAAGCAAGTGGAATGAAAATTATTGGAGTTGCTAATGCGATCTTAGATATAAGATTTCGTAGAACTCATAATGTTTAGCATTTTCACGGTCTCATTGCATTGAAAAGGTACTTAACTAGTTCAAATATTTGAATGTCAATATTGTCAAGTGTCCAATAAATGTGAGCTTTGCATTTCAAAAGAGTGAAAACAAAAGTGACTCACAATTGGATTGTGCTAGATTTTTGGGAAGCATGATGTATATCATATAGTGTGTGTGATCAGATATAGCATTTGCTATTTTAAACTAAGTCCGTTCACAAGTGATCCCAAATAAATTCATTAGATGACAATAAATAGAGTTTTGGAGTATTTAAAATAATACTTAAAACTATGTCTTGCATTATAACAATATCCAACAATATTGAAAGATATAGTGATGCAAATTGAATCATCGGAAGAATGAAGTAAAATTCACAAGTGAATATGTATTTAGTATTGGTAGAGGAGCAGTCTCTTAGAAATATTTTAAAAGAGACATGTATCGCTAGCTCTACAATGATCTTTGAGCTAGGTGCTCTAGATAAGGTCGGTGAATAAGTTTAAAGACTCCGGAATTTCTTGATAGATATTCTATTTTGGCCCAAACCATTGGCATTAGTATGCATACACTTTCACAGTCAAGATGCAATAGGTAGGGCATGGAGCATGACGTATAACGGAAAGTCTCGTCATATACGACATAGACATGATACTGTTAGAAAACTACTCTCTAGTGGAATTATAAGAATTGACTATGTAAAGGGAAATGATAATATGTCGGATCCACTTACAAAAAGGCCTAACTAGAGAGAAAGTTAAAAGACCATCTAAGGGAATGAATTTACGGCTTAGGACAAGTCATCATGGCGGTAACTCCATCTATCAGACTGGAGATCCCAAGAGCTAGATTCAAGGAGAAAAACAAAGTTGTGAATGACGGTTCGACATTGTCAATAAACTCAATCCATTCTCATGATGAAGACAATTCTCAGGGACAAGGATACAACATTAAGGCTTGTTAATGAGTTAATAAAGCTTAATGGTTTTAATGATTTGCTAAGTTTGGCAGAGTTGACCAAATTGTGTATCTACGCGATAACACGGTAAGAAATCACCTATGTGAGTGTGAAGTGTAAGCCGCTTCAAAGAAGATGATTGTCAAAAGTCCATCTCCCGATACACTCATGAAACCAGGAGGTGTTCATGGCTAAAACGAACAAAACCGTAAGAACCATAAATGGTAAAGGGTTAATTGTGTGACATATGGTTGTCTAGGTATACACTAAAGTTCGACGGTTCAAAGATATCGCATCTACCGATTGACCGAGTATATCCGACATATGTTCACTACAGAAAGTCCAAGGGGAAACCTACTTATCCAGATGCAATTAATTCTTGCTTGTAAAGTACACATACTTGTCCGTTTCTTTGTCTTCGAGTCATTCCCCATTCATGCGGGGGATTGTTGAATTTTAAAAAGGTGTGAATGGAAAATGAAGAGTTGCGACTTTTATGAAGAGTTGTGACTTTTATGAAATGTTGAGACTTTTATGGAAAGTTGTGACTTTTATGAAAAGTTGCGACTTTTATGAAAAGTTGTGACTTTTATGGAAAGTTGTGACTTTTATGAAAGGTGACGACCTTTCTGAAAGATTGTGACTAGTCTAAAGGTTTGTGACCTTTCCGGTAAGGCACAATAAGAACCTTTTCGCACTATCCTTTGTTTTCTATAAATTGAGGGATTTCCTCTCATTTTAAATATAATTTATGGACTTCTTCTTCAACTACTAAATCTAGTACTCTAAGTGTACTTTACTGCCGTTGAGTGGTTCGCTGACACCGGAGTTTTTGGTATCTATACTCTGGTGATTGAGATCATTTTACCCTGGGAGGTCATATTCCAAATCAAACCTCAGATACTAGAGGGGAATAATTTCCTTAAGGGGACACTGTGAATTCATTAGACTTGATCTTTTTCCTATTAATTTTTTTTTCAGATTCTGGTACGTGTTTTACAAACTTTAGATTTGTGAATTAATTTCAGTTCTTCTATTCTTTTGTTCTTCTTTGGTTCATTAAACTTGGTAACTTCGTGTTTCTGCAAAGTTTGTTGGAATCAGTAAGATTCTGTAGACACATATTAACAACAATTCTTTTTAAGAAAAATATTTCGTATATTTTTTTTAAAAAATCTGTTTCTGATTCTAGTTTCGCTACTAGTTTTAATTTTCTAGTTGTGAAAATGTTCTTAAACTTTGTTTTCTTACAAAAATGTTCAAAGTTTTGTTCTAAGTATGTTTGGAATACAAGATGAACAACAATAGTTGGATGCTTAGTAAAAAAAAGTTAATGGAGTTTGAATAGAGTGTTTATCAATGATCGCTAGGCTCAAAAATACGATCAACAATTATGTTTAGCATATGGCTAGACCAGGTTTTGATCACAAATCAATGTTGTATAGTTGTAAAAATGGGAACATGGTCAAGTGAGGTTATTGGTGGCAGACTTTCCAGAAGCTAAAGTACAACATCCAGAAGACTTAGATATTATAAGCAAATCACATGTCTATTATAATAGCAATAAGACATGTCATTACTAATCCCACGGTATTTGCCCAACTAGAGTTCCATTTTCATAAAAACAAGTTTTATTAGCTCTTTGTAAAGCCTAGTAAGAGGTATATATATATATATATATATATATATATATATATATATATATATATATATATATATATATATATATATATATGCCCATATAGTTGGTTTTAATGTATTAATTAATGTGATGAATAATGTTATAATCACATAACTCACGAAGTTTTCGGAGTAATGAGGATTTCAAGTTCTTGTTATCATACTTTCAAATAGGAAAGGCAGGGTTCAATTTCCTCTTCTCATCTTCTTCATATTTAGTAGTATTAGTAAGTAGTGGCGTAGTATTATATTCTTCAACTTTCACTACTACCTGTTACTTCATCTGTTTGTTTTGTTATCATCTTTTACCTTTCAATGTTGTCTTGATTATATTCTTTTGAGTCGATGGTCTAAAGAACAATGACCCAGCAAAGGTAAAAATAAGGTTTGTGTTGCATCCTACCTTCCTAGACATCACTTGTGAGATTATACTGATATTTTAAAAAATGAGAGGTACATCAATTATAGTAGATTCAAATACAAAGAACAAACAATATAAAATTCCGTCCAACTCAATTTATTATTCACCTTCATGGCTACTAAAATTATTATAGCTCTCATGGCTTTGAAAACAACTACTTTGGCAACATGCCAATACACTCAATAACAAGTTTACGACAACATACCCGATTTCTAACCGAGTCACGAGAAAAATAAAGCATAAGACAGAACACAAGCTTAAAAGAAAGACATATCGGAACGGTCTGTTTTAACTCTCTGGTGCATACAAGATTACCAGAGAATTGGCTCATAATGAGTATTACCATGGCTCAAATCATATAATTGATTGCATTTCCATCCAATCACCAACCTTCAATATGGATCATATCATCAACATCCTATGTTCGGAATACAAACACATCTAATTAAACCAAGAAGATCCCATGTATTACATATTCAGGGAACAAGGAGACACTTTGCCAATAAAAGACATTCAATTAGAAATTTCTTTTGACATAGATTTTTACACAGGTCTGAAGAATCCATTTAAAGTTTCTTCAACATGCATTAGACTACATTTCTAGAATATAATTACAGCAAGCTCATGTATATCATCTCTTTCACTGAGAGGGAATGATAGAATTAGCAAAAATCATTCTGCAATAAATGAGAGACAAAAGAGTAAATGGTACAAACATAATACAAGAGAAATCTCAAGTCGTCTACAAAGAAATTTTTTTACAATTAAGCCATATAATAAATAGTACAAAAAGCGATATACTAATACACAATTACGTAAATGACAGTTGAGGTGTGCAAGGATGATGGATTTTGGATTAAAAAATAAGCATGGACTCTACGTCCATACATACAACAAGTATAAAATAAAGAAACAAAATTTAAACATACAAAATCAGTAAAAATAACATTAATACACAAAGAAGCATATGGTAAAAAACATTGAATTCAATAAGGCCCTACCAAACGCAAGGTCATCGGAGGAATGTTTTTGAGGAATAGATTATGATAATTATAATATAATAATATTGATGTAGATTAAAGTAGCTCTAATTTAAGGAAGCCTTTCACAAAGAGTCGAAAAAAGGACCTTCAAGTAAAACATGAATTATTATTTGTTTGTATTACTTATTAAAATTAAAAATGGAAAATATAATTATAAATACTATACATTTAGATTTGGGGAAGAAGTGTATATTATACAACTTTGACATACATACAACAATCCCAAAAAAGTACAATTAAACCCACTTTTTTTTTTTGTTTTGGAATTGGAAGGATTTTATTTATTATGTAGGTTCATCCATACAAAAAGAAAATGATCTAAACGATATAGTTTCATTTGCATCTCCTTCAAGATCTTTTAATATAAAGAAAAGAGATGCATAAAAAACAAACAACTTGTTCAAATGCATATTTTGATCCATAGTCTTCCTTCCATAATTTGCTAATATATCTTCTACTGAGTTAGTCTCCCTCATTACATGCTTCATAGTTGATCCTCCCATCAATCCAAATAAATGTGTGAGTGTATTGGTTTAGGACTTTCTAAGGTGTTTTATTTTGATAGAATATAGACTCAGATAGTTCACCATATTTCCTCTATTTGGTATAATATATATATAAAAAAGGAAAACCCTAAATTACTAAATTTTAGAGACAAAGTTAAATCTATATCATCCTCAAATGTGCCTCTCTAGTGAACCTTCATCTCTTGAATTTGTCTTTCAAAGCTCAAGGCTCAACCTCATTTTGATCTCCTCCTTTGTCATCACATCTAGGGTAAATTTATTTCCTCTTTGTCTATCACTCTTCTATTGCAAACATTACTTTCACTTTATTTCTTATCATATGTTAAGAACGATAAAAATCCTCTATTTGATGGTTTATAGATAGTTTAAGGACAACGATGGTTTATCCTTTTTATCCATTCTTAATGTGACTTAATCTATTAATTTTCTAAAATAATTCATCAGCAAAGGCAAAACTGAAAGTTTAAAATTAAATTAATCTAAATTTCTTCATCTATTAAGATCCTCTATATAGAGGCATTAAGCTTTGGTTACACCCTCAGTCATTCTAGAATCGAGTCAAAGTAAATATGTCATGGAATATCTCAACTAGGTTATGACGAATCTCAGCTAGATTCTTTGTTTTAGTCGGGATGTATACTCTACTGTCTACTATAATCGAATGTAGTGATCATCTTCTTTCTCCTTAAAACGCATGTCAAGTCAACAATGAACAATTAAAAATGTAGCAAAGGGGTATATAATAGGTGGAGCTTGTGTAGGAACTTGTTAGTAATAATGCTAGATGTGGTCCCCAAATTAGAGAACATGGTTAAAATTTCTACTTAAATTTTACCGAAGGATAAAAATGGCTTATTTTTCCATGAAGATGTAATAGAAACTTGTTGATACATTAATGATATGCATAACATAAACTCAACAAAGAAACTATACTTCTATTTGAATAAGGTTGAATTATTTTATTTTGTGGTTGTTTTGCCCGCAAACTGGTAGGATTTCTTTGAAATTATGATATGAGCCCTTCATTTTCTATCAAAATTATAGCGATGGAAGATAGTATTACACATAAACATGTTATTCTTTATCACTAGATGGAAAGTCTAAAGTACACAAGTTCTTGAAAGTGGTTAAGGTTTCAAATGGTTATTCTTCCAATATATCATGGTGGATGAAGTTAGATGATTGTAAATTAATGGATTAAAGAGACATGATTCACATATTTTATTAATACAACTACTTCCTCTTGGAATTCTCTGAGACGTGCCAAGCAAGGTCTTTGATGATATCACGAAGTTATGCATATTTTTCAATAAATTGTGTTTGAAAACACTACAGGAAAATTCCAACAACATTGAGTAAATTAGAATAAAATATTTCAACCAGAATTTTTTGACGTTATGGTGCATGTGTTAGGATCGAATTCACGAACACACACTAGATGAATGAAGAACACAAGAACTTTCAAGAGAAAGAGATGAGAGATCTAGAGATAGAAAGAGAAAACCCAATATTTCGTGGTAACACCCCGTGAGTAAACTTTCACGGCGGTGCGGTATATTTATATTAATAAATCAGAGTATTTTTGGTTAAAGAGAATAAATAGAGAATAAATAGGAAAGCCTAAAATAGAGAATAAATAGGAAAGCCTGAAATTAATCAGGCTCCACTACCTAACAATTCTCCCACTTAGACTCACTCAGTCATCCAAAAAACACATTATCAAAAAAAATCTCTTCATCATCAACATCTTTACCGCACCGCAACATCTGTAGCAACAACTCCAGAAGACCAACCGAGGTTTTACATAAACTAAGTTTCCCAACATCACACATTTCGTCAGAATGTCTGCCGGGTTCTTTGCACCCTCTATCTTCTCCAAGCACATATCACCATCCTCCACTGCCTGCGAGTGAAATGGTATCGCCTTCTGATGTGCTTTGTCTTCGAATGATAGACTGGATTTTTCACCAACTGTATGGCACTCTGGCTATCTGAGTAAAGGATCTTCTCGCTCTGCTTCTTGCCCAATTCCTCAAGATAATCTGCCAGCCATATCATCTGTTTCCCAGCTTCAGCTATTGCCACATACTAAGCTTCAGTAGATGAGAGAGAAACACACTTCTGAAGCCTGGACATCCAACTCAATGCTGTTCCACCTATGGTGTAAATGTACCCGGATGTACTCTTGCTCAAGTCAACATCCCCACCAAGATCAGCATCCACAATACCCTGTAGAGTCACATTGCCTTTGCCAAAACAAAGTGAAGTACTGGATGTACCTCTTAGATATCTCAGAAGCCACTTCACAGCTTCCCAATGCTCTTTCCCAGGGTTCGCCATGTACCTGCTAAGAACTCCCACTGCATGTGCTATATCAGGTCTAGTGCAGACCATAGCATACACCAAACTAACAACTGTTGATGCATATGGAACAAGTGCCATGTGATCACGCTCCTCGGCAGTCTTGGGTGACTGCTCCTTTGACAATTTAAATTGATTTGCCAATGGAGTAGTCCTGGGTTTAGCATCATTAACCCTGAATCTGCTTAGCACCTTCTCAATGTACAACTTCTGAGATAGATTTAAAGTGCCAGCAGATCTATCCCGAGAAATCTTCATCCCCAAAATTTGTTTTGCTGGACCCAAATCTTTCATCTCAAACGCTGCAGACAACCTTGTCTTCAGATTGTTAATCTCCCTCAAACTAGATCCTGCAATCAACATAACATCCACATACAAGAGTAAAAAGACATATGAATCAGTGTATTTCTTAAAGTAACAACAAGGATCCTTTTCAGCTTTGCAGAATCCACTCTTGGTCATGAAGGAGTCAAACTTCTTGTACCACTGCCTTGGTGCTTGCTTTAGTCCATACAAGCTCCTGGTGAGCTTGCACACCATGTGTTCCTTGCCTGGAACCACAAATCCTTCCGATTGCTGCATATAAATCTTTTTGACCAGATCTCCATGTAAAAACGCTGTTTTTACATCCGTTTGCTCTAGATGCAAATCCTCCGATGCAACAACAATCAACAGAATTCGAATAGAGGTTAACTTCACAACAGGAGAGAATATTTCTGCATAATCAATACCTTTCCTTTGTAAAAATCCTTTAACCACTAAACGAGCCTTGAACCATCTTTTGCAATCTGGTTCAGTCTTGATTCTGAACACCCACTTGTCAGCAAAGCTATCTTCCCTGCAAGTAGCTCAGTCAACACCCATATGTCGTTCTTCTCAAGTGACCTCATCTCATCATCCATGGCTTGCTCCCACTTGATCGAATCCTCCTCCTGTAGGGCCTCATCAAAAGACTCTGGTTCCCCCTCATCAGTCTGCAATAGATAGTGTAATGAAGGTGAATACCTATCTCGTGCCCAGATGGATCTGGATGATCTCATTAACACCTGATCAGGTGTAACTTGCTCCACTTCATATTCTTCAGTAGCAATTGGTTGAGTATCTGGGGTTACTCTTCTCCAACTCAACCTCAACTCCCAGTTGCTTTGTAATCTCTAGAACCTTCTGCTCTTTGTCCTTGTACAGGACAGACTCATCAAATGTCACGTCACAATGTCTCGGGATCTTTCTTTCTTGTCATCCCAAAATGTGTAACCAAACAAATCAGAACCATAGCCTATGAAGTAACACTTCACAGCCTTGGCATCAAGCTTGTCTCTCTTTTCTGGATCAACATGACCATAAGCAGTGCAACCAAAAGTCCTCAAGTGTGAGTACTTGAGTTCTTTTCCTGTCCACACCTCCTCTGGAATCTTGAACCCTAAAGGAACTGTAGGTACCCTGTTGATCAAGTATGCATATGTGCTCACAGCATCCGCACAAAGTTTTTTGGGATGCCCACAGTGTATCCTCATACTCCTTGCACGCTCATTCAATGTTCTGTTCATCCTCTCAGCAATTCCATTCTGCCTTGCCTTACCAAGAACTGTTCTCATCAATCTGATTCCCTCAGCTGCACAGAATACCTTGAACTCTTATTTGTCATACTCTCCTCCATTGTCAGAACTTAGGCATTTGACTTTCAAACCGGTCTGATTCTCAACTTCAGCTTTCCACTTCTTGAAAGTTGCAAACACATCTGACTTATGCTTCAAGAAGTAAACCCATACCTTCCTGCTGAAATCATCAATGAAGGTAACATAGAATCTGGATCCTCCTAGTGATGATACTGGAGATGGTCCCCAAACATCTGTTAGGATCGGAAATAAGTAGATGTAACGCAGAAGCTTGCAATGCAAACCTCAAAAAACTACGAGTAAGAAGATAACGAGAAAATATACCAAAAGACACAAAGATTTAACGTGAATCGGTCAATCGACCTACGTCCACAAAGGAGATGAGCAATCCACTATAAGTATGAGAGTATAAAATACAGAGGGAAACAACCTCAACCAATTCACTCGGAATATATGGGAGGTTCACACCAGTGATAACGTATCAAGCTTGTGACCCACAAATTCTCCACCTAACCAAAACTCTCAAAGCACTTAAGACTACATTGTGAATGCTGATTAAGTTAGAAGGAACATTCCTCTATTTATAGAGTCCTAAACCTTTTCCTACCAGAAAAAGAATTAGTCAATCCAAAACCTTTTCCTAAAAGGAAAACCTATATATGGTAAGAAATTTAGGGCAAATAAAACCCAACAAATCTCCCCCTTGACCTGAATTTCTGACAAAATAAATTTGTCCACCTTCTTCACTTAATCTCCAACAACTTGCTTCTCCTCTTCATAATCTCCTTTGCAAAATTTATGTCTCAACACAGAGAACCTCTCTGAAACAATTTCTCCAACAAAATCTTCATTACTGTCAAAAATGTTGCAGCTAAAACTACACCCGCCAAGATGAACACATCCTTCTAACCTGATTCAACCATCAATTATCGAACCACTAAACCTGACTCCATAATTGAATCTGGCTCTGATACAACTTGTACCGGAAATAAGCAAGTGTAAATGCGGAAGCTAGCAAAACAAACCTCAAAATACCACTAGTAAGAAGACAACGAGAAATATACCAAAAGACACAGATTTAACGTGGTTCGGTCAATCGACCTACGTCCACAAAGGAGATGAGCAATCCACTATAAATATGAGAGTACAAAATACAGAGGGAAAAAACCTCAACCAATTCACTCGGAATACATGGGAGGTTCAGGACAAGTGATAACATATCAAACTTGTGACCCATAAATTCTCCCCCTAACCAAACTCTCAAAGCCCCTAAGACTACATTGTGAATGCTGATTAAGTTAGAAGGAACATTCCTCTATTTATAGAGTCCTAAACCTTTTCCTACCATAAAAAGGATTAGTCAATCCAAAACCTTTTCCTAAAAGGAAAACCTATATATGGTAAGAGATTTAGGGAAAATAAAACCCAACAACATCTGTATGGACCATTTCCAACTGCACTTTCTTTGGCTCTCCAGGAATCTTTGTGAAGCTTACTCTTTTTTGTATGCCCATAACACAGCTCTCGCAAAGACCCATATCAACAGACTTTAGACCCTCTAATGCTCCTTTTGCAACAAGTATCTTCATTCCTTTAGCACTCATGTGTCCAAGTCTGTTGTGCCACAGACATGAACCGGAAGCACCTTCAGCAACAGCGGCCATGTTTATACACCCTTCAGTGGTGTAAAAGGTTCCAGATTTGGTGCCACGAGCTACTACTATAGCACCTTTCACGATCTTCCACGAACCTTTCCAAAACTCTGCTGCATATCCCATGCTATCCAACTGACCAATAGAGATCAGATTTTTCTTGATCCCAGGAATATATCTGACATCCTCCAATGTCCACTGGTTTCCCGAGGTGATCTTTATGCAAACATCCCCCTTTCCTTCAATCTTTAACGCTTTATTGTCAGCAAGATATACTTATCCAAAATTTCCAGATTTGAAATTTTGGAACAACTCCTTGCTTGGAGACGAATGGAAAGATGCACCATAATCCAAAATCCATGATTCAACCGGGTTGTTCACACTAAGGATTAGAGCATCCCAATGTCCTCTGCTGAATTTACAGAATCATTGTCATCTCCAAATTTCTGATTCTGTTTCTTCTTTGGCTTTGTACAGTTCGTCCGAAAGTGCCCTTTTTCTCCACAGTTCCAACAAGTCATGTTTGATCTGTTCAGGGATTTTCCTCTTCTTTTTTTTTGATTTTGATCGACCATGTTGATTTTGTCCTTTCGTCTTACTTCTCCCCCTTCGATCAACGCTGAGAGCACTTCCCGATGAATCTCCCACTTCTCGTTTGCGAATACTTTCGCTAAGAACAACATCACGGATTTCATCATACTTCAGTTTCTCAGATCCACGGGAACTACTAATCGCAGCAACAACAGTATCCCAAGACTCGGGCAAAGATGACATCAAAATCAACGGCTTAATTTCATCTTCGAAATTAATATCCACTTAATTGAGTTGACTCACAATCATATTGAACTCGTTTATATGATCAGAAACGGATCCTTTCTCATACATCTGTAAATTGAACAATCTACGCATCAAATATACCTTGTTCATAACCCATGGTTTTTCAACATGTTTGACAGTGCCTTCAACAGACCGGACGTAGTCTTCTCCTTCACGATGTTGAACGCCACTTTTCTTGACAAAGTCAACCGGATCAACCCTAGAGACTAGCGATCCTTGAGTTTCCACTTCTCCTCCGTCATTGATTCCGGCTTCACCCTGGTCAACGGTTCGTGAAGATCTTTATGGTACAGATAATCTTTGATCTGCATCTTCCAGAAACTAAAATATGATCCATCAAACTTCTCGATTCCAAGCTTCGAACTATCCATCTTCAGTGATCGTGTTGAATCTCCTTAGCTCTGATACTAGTTGTTAGGATCGAATTCACGGACACACACTAGATGAATAAAGAACACAAGAACTTTCAAGAGAAAGAGATGAGAGATCTAGAGAGAGAAAGAAAAACCCAATATTTCGTGGCAACACCCCGTGAGTAAACTTCCACGGCGGTGAGGTATATTTTATTATACATCAGAGTGTTTTTTGTTACAGAGAATAAATAGAGAATAAATAGGAAAGCATACAATAGAGAATAAATAGAAAAGCCTAAAATTAATCAGGCTCCACTACCTAACAGCATGTAGTCAATCATCTTCGGAGAAAGATTAAGTTTTGTGGGCTTTTACAAAATAGGTGGATGTATCCCATTGAGAGGCATGTTTTTAATTTATAGATTTGATTTAATTTTATGTACCTTGTTAATTTAACATGCTAAGAAGAAGTTTGAATGATATCATGTTATATCATGAAGATCTTTACATATATTGAAATGTTATGTTCGTAATAGAAATCAACCTGAAGGGTATATTTTTGAAGAATGTCTAATATTTTGTTCAAGGTATTTAACATCTATAGAGATGCATCAAGAAATTTGAATAGTTAAACTAGTTCTACTGTATATTTGTTTAGCTTTCTCTAAACTCTTTCCTTATTTTTAAAGTTACCATTGAACTAAAATACTCATTAATGATTTTTTTTTATTCAACATTAATTTAAATGAGAATGTTGTGCATTTACCATAATAGATTCTCCTGTACCTCACACTTTTAATAAATTAAAATAATATTCTGTTAGAATTTGGATAATTATTACAGAGTACTCTACCGAGGATCTAACATTTTTACTTTGAACTAAATTCTTTAAATTCCTATATGCATTTCAGAGTTATTTGAAACATGTACTGTTCTTTCCATGACAGTAAAAAATTTCATTGCCTAACATCACAAAAAATATAAGACATGTTTGTTCTATCTTTAGGACAATGTTGTACACATATATTAGTTCCAAGGACCTATATTCTTTGCAAAACTTCCATGCATGTTTGAGTAATTTAGATCATGGAAATTCCATCAGTTGTGACTTATGAAGAAATAGTGAGTTATGTGTGTTGTGTAATACAGAGTATACACTGTTTACGTGACCGACAAGGTTTAGGTTGTGATCTTGATAGACAAATCCTCTATTTTTCTTGCAAGTCACAAACTCTAACACAAATACGTTGAACTTAAACACATCTAAATTTACTGAGAAGATCACATCTACTGCATATTCAGGGAACATGTAGCCACTATGCAAAAAAAAAAAAAAAAAAACGTACCATTAGAAATTTCTTTTAACATAGATTCTTACCTAAGTCTTCTAAATCCATTTAAAATTTCTTTAACATGAGTTGGACTATATTTTTAGAATATAATTCCAAAACACTCATGTATATAATCTCTTTTATTGAGAGGGAACAATAAAAAAATCATTGTGCAATAATGAGAGACAAAGAGTTAATAGTACAAATATAATAGAAGAGAAATCCCATGACGTCTCCATTTTTATTTTTTTTTTTGCAATTCAGCCATATAATGAATAGTATAAATGTGATATGATAATACAATGGTAAATAAATCTTAAGGTGGTCAAGGATGAGGGATTTTGAAAAAAAAAATAACTATGGACTGTATGTCCTAACATACAACAAGTATAAAAATTTATAACGTAAGCGATGAGATTTATTTCTAACATCTCCAATAGTTGTAAGGCTATGGAGACATGTTCTTGTGCATATGTATGCATTGACGGGTTAGTAATCTTAAAGTATTGGACTTGTTCTCTATGTCCAAAGTTTCAACATATATGTGTGCCTTCCCAGCCATTATTATATAAAAATTATGGAAAAGAAAAAATTCAAGAAAACATCCAGGAAATACTACATATATAGGAGGATATTTATCAAGTACATTTGACGATTAATTAGATGATTAGACTCAACTACCTCTGCTTAGCTTTTAACAGCAACAGGGACAACACTTGTTCCTTTCTTGAGAAATTACAAGAGCCTAGACTATGTTTTTATAACCAAATAAACATAGATGAATCATGTAAAAAAAAAATCACGATATATAAGCTCATACGTTTTTTATTTAAGGAATTATATTGGAGATCTAACGTACGCCTAAGAAGGATAGATCGGAGAAGCTTCAAGTCTAATGGCATAGACTACAGTAATTTATAGAGCCATGAAATATTGTCTTAGCCAAGAAATTCTTAAATTCAAACATAGAGACAAACATGATGATTCTCAAGAATATACTCTCAAATGTTTGAAAACTTACATGAAAAAATCATAAAAGGAGTAGAGAAAATCGATTAGGTAATTCGGCAATTACAAATTAAGATTATACATGTGTTTAGAGAAGGAAATAAGCTAGCAGTTTTACAAATCGTGCTTTCGAGAGCAAAAGGATACATGCAATAAACTTTCGAGATTTTCAGTCGATACCATTAATGGAAAAGAGAATAATTCATTCAAAAAACAATGATTTCCTACGTTAGAGTAAAGAGTAGAAGGATACCTCAACATGTAAGGTATAACAAATATGAAAAAGAAGAAATATAAAAAACGGACACGATTTCTCCTTTTTCGTATTTCTTAAATCCTTGCTTGATCTGTCTATTCTTGACTCTTATGTAGGAAAGTTTTGTTTTGTATGAATTAATTATTCTCTTTTTCATAAATGGTATCGACTAAAAATATTGAAAGTATATAGTATTCTTTTGCTTGAAAGCAAGATTTGTAAAACTGCTAACTTATTTCCTTTGATGAAAACATTATAATCTCAATTTTTAACTGCTAAATCAAATTGTGTAATCATCTCGACTCCTTGTATGATTTTTTCATGGTGGTTTTCAAACATTTGTGAGTATATTCCTGAGAATTAGTATGTGTGTCTCTATCTTAGCATTAAGAAGTCCTTGGCTAAGACAATATCTCTTTATGAATTATAGCAGTCTTTGTCACTTAAGCTGTTTCAAAGTTCAAAATAAATTAAATATTCAAAGTTTAAATTGGATTTTTGTTTTAAATGTGTACCCCAAATTAAGAGCGAAACTCTGTTTTTTCATACCAATTTGTAGGAAATATAGAAGGAGAATACTATCCTTGGAGAATACTCAAGTTTTATATAGCCTACTTAAGACCAATTTAGATCATTACAACCATCAACTAAATGACTATTTATACTACTCATATTATAAACCAAAAGTCTTGAACAATTAACTAGATACATGAATTATAAAATCATAAAAGACTACTTGAAAAATGAAGAGACAGTATTGAAAGACTAAACATCAGATGTGAATGCATTAGTTTCAACAAAAATTACTCAAACCTACTATAAAAAACCCTTCGTTTGTGTTAGGATCGAATTCACGCACACACACTAGATGAATGAAGAACACAAGAACTTTCAAGAGAAAGAGATGAGAAATCTAGAGAGAGAGAGAGAAAACCCAATATTTCGTGGTAAAACCCGTGAGTAAACTTCCACGGCGGTGAGGTATATATATTAATAAATCAGAGTATTTTTGGTTACAGAGAATAAATAGAGAATAAATAGGAAAGCCTAAAATAGAGAATAAATAGGAAAACCTAAAATTGATCAGGCTCCATTACCTAACAATTCTCCCACTTGGAGACTGACTCAGTCATCCAAAAAATACATTCTCAAAAAAAAAATCTCTTCATCATCAACATCTTTACCGCACCGCAACATCTGTAGCAACAACTACAGAAGACCAGCCGAGGTTTTACATAACCTCAGTTTTCCAACATCAACACATTTAGTCAACATGTCTGCCAGGTTCTTTGCACCCTCTATCTTCTCCAAGCACATATCACCATCCTCCACTGCCCTGCGAGAAAAATGGTATCGCCTTCTGATGTGCTTTGTCTTCGAATGATAGACTGGATTTTTCACCAACTGTATGGCACTCTGGCTATCTGAGTAAAGAATCTTCTCGATCTTCTTCTTGCCCAATCCCTCAAGATAATCTGTCAGCCATATCATCTCTTTCCCAGCTTCAGCTATTGCCACATACTCAGCTTCAGTAGATGAAAGAGAAACACACTTCTGAAGCCTGGATATCCAACTCACTTTTGTTCCACCTATGGTGTAAATGTACCCGGATGTACTCTTGCTCGAGTCAACATTCCCACCAAGATCAGCATCCACAAAACCCTGGAGAGTCACCTTGCCTTTGTCAAAACAAAGTGAAGTACTAGATGTACCTCTCAGATATCTCAGAAGCCACTTCACAGCTTCCCAATGCTCTTTCCCAGGGTTTGTCATGTACCTGCTAAAAACTCCCACTGCATGTGCTATATCAGGTCTAGTGCAGACCATAGCATACATAAAACTACCAACTGCTGAAGCATATGGAACAAGTGTCATGTGATCACGCTCCTCGGCAGTCTTGGGTGACTGCTCCTTTGACAATTTAAAGTGATTTGCCAATGGGGTAGTCCTGGGTTTAGCATCATTAACCCTGAATCTGCTCAACACCTTCTCAATGTACAACTCCTGAGATAGATTTAAAGTGCCAGCAGATCTATCCCGAGAATTCTTCATCCCCAAAATCTGTTTTGCTGGACCCAAATCTTTCATCTCAAATGCTGCAGACAACCTTGTCTTCAGATTGTTAATCTCCCTCATACTAGATCCTGCAATCAACATATCATCCACATACAAGAGTGGAAAGACATATGAATCAGTGTATTTCTTGAAGTAACAACAAGGATCCTTTTCAGCTTTGCAGAATCCACTCTTGGTCATGAAGGAGTCAAACTTCTTGTACCACTGCCTTGGCGCTTGCTTTAGTCCATACAAGCTCCTGGTGAGCTTGCACACCATGTGTTCCTTGCCTGGAACCACAAATCCTTCCGGTTGCTGCATATAGATCTCTTTGTCCAGATCTCCATGTAAAAACGCTGTTTTTACATCCATTTGCTCTAGATGCAAATTTTCTGATGCAACAATACTCAACAGAATTCGAATAGAGGTTAACTTCACAATCGGAGAGAATATTTGAGCATAATCAATACCTTTCCTTTGTGAATATCCTTTAACCACTAAACGAGCCTTGAACCTTCTTTTGCCATCTAATTCAGTCTTGATTTTGAACACCCACTTGTTCAGCAAAGCTCTCTTCCCTGCAGGTAGCTCTGTCAATACCCACGTGTCGTTCTTTTCAAGTGACCTCATCTCATAATCCATGGCTTGCTCCCACTTGATCGAATCCTCCACCTGTAGGGCCTCATCAAAAGACTCTGGTTCCCCCTCACCAGTCAACAATAGATAGTGCAATGAAGGTGAATACCTATCTGGTGCCGTGATGGATCTGGATGATCTCCTTAACACCTGCTCAGGTGTAACTTGCTCCACTTCAGATTCTTCAGTATGAGTTTGTTGAGTATCTGCTTCGATATCTCTGGGGTTACTCTTCTCTAACTCAACCTCAACTCCCACTTGCTTTGTAATCTCTAGAACCTTCTGCTCTCTGTCCTTGTACAGGACAGACTCATCAAATGTCATGTCACAATGTCTCAGGATCTTTCTGTTCTTGTCATCCCAAAACCTGTAACCAAACAAATCAGAACCATATCCTATGAAGTAACACTTCACAGCCTTGGCGTCAAGCTTGTCTCTCTTTTCTAGATCAACATGAACATAAGCAGTGCAACCAAAAGTCCTCAAGTGTGAGTACTTGAGTTCTTTTCCTGTCCACACCTCCTCTGGAATCTTAAACCCTAAAGGAACTGATGGTCCCCTTTTGATCAAGTATGCAGCTGTGCTCACAGCATCCACCCAAAGTATTTTGGGCAGCCCACAGTGTATCCTCATACTCCTTGCACGCTCATTCAATGTTCTGTTCATCCTCTCAGCAATTCCATTCTGCCTTGCCTTACCAGGATCAGTTCTCATCAATCAGATTCCCTCAGCTGCACAGAACTCCTTGAACTCTGATTTGTCATACTCTCCTCCATTGTCAGACCTTAGACATTTGACTTTCAAAGCGGTCTAATTCTCAACTTCAGCTTTCCACTTCTTGAAAGTTGCAAACACATCTGGCTTATGCTTCAAGAAGTAAACCCATACCTTCCTGCTGAAATCATCAATGAAGGTAACATTGAATCTGGATCCTCCAAGTGATCATACTGGAGATGGTCCCCAAACATCTGTATGGACCATTTCCAACCGCACTTTCTTTGGCTCTCTAAGAATCTTTGTGAAGCTTACTCTTTTCTGTTTGCCCATAACACAGCTCTCGCAAAGACTCATATCAACATACTTCAGACCCTCTAATGCTCCTTTTGCAACCAGCATCTTCATTCCTTTAGTACTCATGTGTCCAAGTCTGTTGTGCCAAAGAAATGAACCGGAAGCACCTTCAGCAACAGCGGCCATGTTTATACACCCTGCAGTGGTGTACAAGGTTCCAGATTTGGTTCCACGAGCTACTACCATAGCACCTTTCACGATCTTCCACGAACCTTTCCCAAACTCTGCTGCATATCCCGTGCTATCCAACTGACCAACAGAGATCAGATTTTTCTTGATCCCAGGAATATATCTGACATCCTTCAATGTCCACTGGTTTTCCGAGGTGGTCTTTATGCAAACATCCCCCTTTCCTTCAATCTCTAAGGCTTTATTGTTAGCAAGATATACTTTTCCTAAATTTCCAGATTTGAAATTTTGGAACAACTCCTTGCTTGGAGACTAATGGAAAGATGCACCAGAATCCAAAATCCATAATTCAACCGGGCTGTTCACACTAAGGATTAGAGCATCCCCAATGTCCTCTGCTGAATTTACCGAATCATTGTCATCTCCAAATTTCTGATTCTGTTTTTTCTTTGGGTTTGTACAGTTCGTCCGAAAGTGCCCTTTTTCTCCACAGTTCCAACAAGTCACGTTTGATGTGTTCAGTGATTTTCCTCGATTCTTTAATTTTGATCGACCATGTTTATTTTGGCCTTTCGTCTTGCTTCTCCCCCTTCGATCAACGCTGAGTTCACTGCCCGATGAATCTCCCACTTCTCGTTTGCGAATACTTTCGCTAAGAACAACATCACGGATTTCATCAAACTTCTGTTTCTCTGATTTGCGGGAACTGCTAATCGCAGCAACAACAGTATCCCAAGACTCGGGCAGAGATGACATCAAAATTAACGCCTTAATTTCATCTTCGAAATTAATATCTACAGAATTGAGTTGACTCACAATCATATTGAACTCGTTTATATGATCAGAAACGGATCCAGTTTCAGACATCTGTAAATTGAACAATCTACGCATCAAATATACCTTATTCATAGCCGATGGTTTTTCATACCTGTTTGATAGTGCCTTCAATAGACCGGACGTAGTCTTCTCCTTCACGATGTTGAACGCCACTTTTCTTGACAAAGTCAACCGGATCAACCCTAGAGCCTGGCGATTCTTGAGTTTCCACTTCTCCTCTGTCATGGATTCCGGCTTCACCCCGGTCAACGGTTCGTGAAAATCTTTCTGGTACAGATAATCTTCGATCTGCATCTTACAGAAATGAAATCGGATCCATCAAACTTCTCGATTCAAAGCTTTAAACTATCCATCTTCAGTGATCGTGTTGAATCTCCTTAGCTCTGATACCAGTTGTTAGGATCGAATTCACGCACACACACTAGATGAATGAAGAACACAAGAACTTTCAAGAGAAAGAGATGACAAATCTAGAGAGAGAGAGAGAGAAAATCCAATATTTCGTGGTAAAACCCGTGAGTAAACTTCCACGGCTGTGAGGTATATATATTAATAAATCAGAGTATTTTTGGTTACAGAGAATAAATAGAGAATAAATAGGAAAGCCTAAAATAGAGAATAAATAGGAAAACCTAAAATTGATCAGGCTCCACTACCTAACAGTTTGTTCCTTAAATATCCACCAGTGAATTGCATTCTCTATTTCCCTCTCTATACATGGTGTCCAATTTAAAGATCGTACTTAAAGTATTTTTTATGTCCTCCAAAAATAATTCTTAAATGTATGATCTATTTTTAGATGGTATTTTACCTAATCTTAGTAAATGCATATTGTGTCCCAATATCTGTGTCAAAACTTAGATTTCAAGAGTTAAATTACAACTCTAGAATTCTGAAGAATTACTACTCTAGATCCTAATTACTGCAGCAAAAGGCACAACTGATTCGCTAAATACAATGCTTGTAGCTGCGTGTTTGGAGAACTGGTTGTGTTTGCAGCTGCTGAAATTGGTGAAGCGGCTGTGGTTGTTGCTACTGTAATTGGTGAAGCAGTTATGCTTGTTGTTTCAGTCAAATTAATTACACATCCAATTTGAACCCCTTGAATTTGCACCTATTAAGTATGCTTACATGTAAGTGAAGTGAACAAATATAATAATTCCAATAAAAACTAACATAAACCATCTCTTGTACCTTATTCTTAGTAGTGCCTTCAGTTTGACTTGTTTCTTTCTTATGAAGAATTCAGAAGAAGAGTCATCAAAAAGAGTGTCTAATGTACTGACCACCTTGATTTTATGATTTTAATATTTGAATGTGTCCATGATGCATTGTTTATGCCATCAAATTACCACATTGTACATTCATATATCACGATATTTACATATATGAATAGCAAAATTATCAAAGTAAGTTCAAAACAAATGCAAACAACAATTGTTAAATAAACAACTTAGTCTTTCTATGATTTAGATCGGTCATCCACATAATATAATGGAGACATTAGTGATAACCATACTACAAAACTTCTTTTCTTCTTTCTCCATGAAATAAAACATTGAATACGGCTTGCTGATACATTGAACTAAATGTTGAGTTCTACGGATAGGATCTATGGACTGTAAGAAATTTAATGGACCGTACAAATGTCTCATGGGAATCAGGATGAAATTTAGTTTATGGAGGGCATTATATAGCTTGTAGGTCTAAACTATTGGAACCATTCAACAGATATTTTAAAGGAAATTTTGGTCTTTTTCCTATATTTATGTTTCCTATATTATGTTGTTTTGCCTATTTAAAGTGGTTCGTATAACTGATTTCACCTGAAAATCTACCCACTCCTAAATCATTCTCCTAAGACCTCCAAATTCCTGTCAACTTTTCTCTAAAGAATCAAGGAAGAAAGAAGTTAGAGTTTTATTGTGCTTATGATCTAGAGTTCTTAAATTTAGTGTCGATTATTTGTGATACATGTTTGTTATCGTCTTGGATACATATCATTTAATCAAATTCATATTTAAATCTCTCATTCCTTACTATATTTCCCTAGACCTCACTGACTTATATTTCGTTCAATTTTAGACTAGGCTAGAAATTTCAAGTTATTACCAAAAAGTTTTCTGGCCCTAATTCTTTTCCCGTTGGTTCTTTTATAACGACGAAACGTGATCGTTAAATTAATTTTAAGTATTTAACACCTTTTTGAATTATTATTTGAACCCCCTATATAAATCTTTAAAACAGTTAAATAAATTATTCTGTTAAATCTATTAAATAAATAAAGAATTCATAATTTTTTATTTCAAAAAGTAAGTGACTACTTTTCAAAAATCATCAAAATAGAAAAATATTCTAAAGCTGACCTAATAGAAATCTTTTCTTAGAGCTTCTTGTACATTGTTGTTTGGAGGCCCAAAATATATATTTTGAGAAATTTTTTTGTTACTAAAATTAAATATTTGGCAGATCAGTGAGTTATATACAATAGGCACACCCAAAAGATTCTCGATATAGTTCAAATTTATGTTATTTATTTTTCTGATTTAAGACAATTGATAATCTAATAGGCACACCCAAAAGATTCCATGAATAGGACAAAGACGTTGCCAGACTTTAATACTTTGGCCTCAATTTTTGGAGATACTGTTGTTGATGGTGGGAATGCTGTGAAATTAATGATGTCGAGGATTTTCAAAGTGAATTCACCGATGATATTATAGCTGCTTAAAAAGATACCACACCTGCTCTTGAAGATACACAATTTGTTGACAAGTATGGTGGATATTTTGTTCAGAACATCTAATCAAGAAAAGAGGGCAGGAAAAAGGCAGTTAGATGAGCAACCAACTTTGACATCACGTCCAAAGAGAATTAAGAATTCTACTGGAAACAGCTTGGCCAAATCTTTTGATTGCTAAAGAACAAATAAGGCTACAACCAAAAGGACTGTTCTTTTGAGGAATGAACATTCCTTCTTTCACTTGAGAAACTTCGATGCCCAAGAAATAATGTAGCAATCCAAGTTCACTCATTTCATAAGCTTGCATCATATCTTGTTTGAATTTTTTGATCATCTTTACATCATTTTCCTGTAAAGAGCAAATCATCCACATAGAGACAAAGAATGATAACGATGTCATGTTCTTTCTTCACATATAAAGTGGCTTCACTTTTACTTCTTTGAAAATTATTTTTTAGAAAGTATGTATCAATTTCATTGTACCAGGCTCTTGGAGCTTGCTTAAGCCCGTAAAGAGATTTTTTTAGTCTATATACCTTTTCTTCTCCCCCTTGAAAAAAAATCCTTGAAGTTGCTAAACATAAATCTCTTCATCAAGTTTTCCATTCAGAAATGCTGATTTAACATCAAGTTGAAATATCATCCATTTCTTTTGTGTAGCAACAACAATTACAGTTCTAATTGTCTCAAGACGAGCAACTGGAGAGAAAGTTTCAGAAAAATCAATACCTGGTTTTTGCGTGAAACCTCTAGCTACCAATCTTGCTTTGTGCTTTTGAATATCTCATTCCTGATTGAGTTTGATTTTGTGAATCCATTTTAGACTTACAACTTCTCTTTCTCTAGGAATAGTCACAAGCTCCCAAGTATTATTTTTTTTGATCATTCAAATTTCTTCTTCCATGGCTTTCTTCCAAACATCATGCTTTGTTGCTTCTTCATAATTTTCTGGTTCAACACCGGCAAAATTACATCTTTGATAAATGTCACTCAACATTTTTTTTCCTCTTGGAGGTGGTTCTTCATTATCTAGAATCTGGGATTTCTCTCCCTTGAGAGATATCTTCATCTTTCTCATCCTCTTCTTGATTTGAAGATATGATAGCAATATTCTCTATCTTTTTATCCTGCCAATTCCATGTTGTTTTTCATCAAAAAAGACATCTCTACTAACAACAAGTTAGTTAGTTTTGACATCGAGAAGCGTATATCCTTTTGTCACATCACTACAACCAAGAAAGACACATTTTTGACTTTTTCATCCAATTTAGTTCCTTTCTCAGCAGGTACATGAGCATAACAAATACACCCAAAATTTTAAAAATGACTTACAGAAGTTTAATTCCACTCCAAGCTTCAACTGGTGTCTTGTCCTTTACTGCCTTTGGAATCCGGATAACCCAAACAATGGTTTGCTATAGCACAGGAAAATCGCCGAAGTGGGGGTATGCGCGCTTCAGGGCTCGTTTGACCTTGAAAATGGGTCGGACTGTCCGTGAGGGCCAACCGGATGCATAACAAAGGTCTTGACGGACATCTACAAAACTTTTTGGCATTTTTGACATAGGAATATGGATCACCCAAAAAATGGTTTGGTATAGCACACGAAAATCATCAAAATAGAGGGTATGCACGTTTCGGGGCTTGTTTGACCTTGAAAATGGGTCAGACTGGCCGTCAGGGCCAAGCGGATGCATATACAAGGTCTTGATGGAAGTCTCCAAATTTTTTTTGCATTTTTGACGTCGGAATCCGGATCACCCAAAAAATGGTTTGCTATAGCACATGAAAATCATCGAAATGTTGGGTATGCATGCTTCAGGGCTCGTGTAACCTTGAAAATGGGTTGAACTGGACGTGAGGTCCAACCGGATTCATAGCCAAGGTCTTAAAAAACGTCCAAAAAATTATTTGGAATTTTTGATGTTGGAATCCGGATAACCCAAAAAATGATTTGCTATAGAACACAAAAATCATCGAAATGGGGGGTATGCACGCTTCAGGATTCATTTGACCTTGAAAATGGGTCAGACTGGCCGTGCAGTCCAACCGCCTGCATAGCCAATGTCTTGAAGGACGCTCACAAAATTTTTGGCATTTTTGACGTCCGAATCCGAATCACACAAAAAATGGTTTGCTATAGCACACGAAATTTCTAACTGGGGGTATGCGCGCTTCGGGACTTGTTTGACCTTGAAAATGGGTCGAACAAGCTGTGAGGGACAACAGGCTGCATAGGCAAGGTCTTTAAGGATGTCCACAAATGTTTTTGGCATTTTTGACTTCGGAATCGGGATCACCCAAAATGGTTTGCTATAGCACATAAAAATTGTCAAAATGGGGGTATTCGCGCTTCAGAGCATATTTGACCGTGACGATGGGTTGGACTAGCCGTGATGGCCAACATCCTGCATAGACAAGGTCTTAACGGACGTCCATCAACAATTTTGGCATTTTTAACGTTGGAATCCTGATCACCCAAAAAAAGGTTTTCTATAGAACACGAAAATCATCGAAATGGGGGGTATGCGGGCTTCAGGGCTCGTTTGACCTTAAAAATGGGTAGGACTGGCCGTAAGGGCAAACCAGATGCATAGCAAGGGTATTGACGGACATCCAGAAAATATTTTGGCATTTTTGACGTCGGAATCTGGATCACCCAAAAAATGGTTTGCTATAGCATACTAAAATCGTCGAAATGGGGGGTATGCGCGCTTCAGGGCTTGTTTGATCTTGAAAATGGATCGGATTGGCTGTGAGAGACAACCGAATACATAGCAAAGGTCTTGACGAAGATCAATTTTTTTTTGGACTTTTGACATCGGAATCTGGATCACCCAAAGATTGGTTTGTTATGGCACGTCCGTTAAAATGGGGGGGGGGGGTATCCGCACTTCGGGGCTCGTTTGACCTTGAAAATGAGTCGTACTGGCCGTGAGGGATAACCGGATGTATATCCAAGATCCTGACGGACGTCCATAATAAATTTAGGTATTTTTGACGTCGGTATGCGGATCACCCAAAAAATGGTTTGCTATAGCACACGAAAATCGTCAAAATGGTGGGTATGCGCGGTTTAGAGATCGTTTGACCTTGAAAATGGGTCGAACTGGCCGTGAGGTCCATTTTGATGAATAGACAAGATCTTCACGGAAATCCATAAAAAAGTTTGGCATTTTTGACGTCGGAATCCATATCACCCAAAAAATGGTTTGCTATAGCACACGAAAATCATCGAAATGGGGGTATGCACGCTTCAAGGCTCCTTTAACCTTGAAAATGGGTCGGAAAGGCCGTGAAGGCCAACTGGCTGCATAGCCAAGGTCTTGACGGACGTCCACAAATGATTTTGACATTTTTGACATCGGAATCTCGATCACCCAAAAAATGGTTTGCTGTAGCACACGAAAATCATCGAAATGGGTGGAATGAGCGTTTAAGGGCTCGTTTGACCTTTAAGATGGGTGATACTGGCCGTGAGGGACAACCGGATGCATAGCCAAATTTTGGCATTTTTGATGTCGAAATCTGGATCACCCAATAAATGGTTTGCTATCGCATACGAAGATCGTCAAAAGTGAGGTTATGCGCACTTCGAGGTTCGTTTGACCTTGAAAATGGGTCGGACTTGCCATGAGGTCTAACCGGATGCATAGGTAAGGTCTTGATGGACGTCCACAAATTTTTTTGGCATTTTTGATGGTTTGCTATAGCACACAAAAATCGTTGAAATGGGAGGTATGCGCGCTTCGGGGCTTGTTTGACCTTGAAAATGGGTTAGACTGGCCGTGAGGGCCAACCGGATGCATAGAAAAGGTCTTCACGGATGTCCATAAAACAATTTGGAATTTTTGACGTTGGAATACGGATCAACCAAAAAATAATTTTCTATAGCACACGAAAATCGTCGAAATGGGGTTATGCACGCTTCGCGGCTCGTTTGACCTTGAAAAAAGGTCGCATTGGCTATGAGGGTAAACCGGATGCATAGACAAGGTCTTGACGTATGTGTACAAAAGCTTTTTGCAGTTTTAACATTGGAATTCGGATCACCAAAAAAATTGTTTTCTATAGCACACGAAATCATCGAAATAGGGGGTATGTGTGCTTCGTGGCTAATTTGACCTTGAAAATGGGATGGACTGGCCAATTGGGCCAATCGGATGCATAGACAAAGTCTTGAAGAACATCCACAAAAAATTATGGCATTTTAGACGTTGGAATCTTGATCACCCAAAAACTGGTTTGCTCGAAATGGGGGGTAAGCGCTCTTCACTGCTTGTTTCTTGTTTGACCTTGAAAATTGGTCGGACTGGCCGTGAGGGCCAACCGACTGCATAACCAAGGTCTTGAAAGACGTCTACAAATTTTTTTGGCATTTTTGACGTAGGAATCTGGATTACCCAAAAAATGGTTTGCTAGCACACGAAAATCGTCAAAATAGAGTGTCTGCGCGCTTCAGAGCTTATTTGACCTTGAAAATGGGTTGGACTTTCCGTGATGGACAACCGGATGCATAGCCAAGGTCTTGGCGGACATCCCACAAAAGATTTTGGCATTTTTGACATCGGATTTCGGATCACCCTAAAAATGGTTTGCTATAACACACAAAAATCATCGAAATAAGAGGTATGCGCTTCGAGGCTTGTTTGACCTTGAAAATGGGTCGGACTGACCGTGAAGTCCAACCGGATGCATAGACAACGTCTTCACGGATGTCTACAAAAAAAATTGCATTTTTAACGTTGGAATACGGATCACCCAAAAAATGGTTTGCTATAGCACACGAAAATCATCAAAAAGGGGGGCATGTGTGCTTCACGACTTGTTTGACCTCGAAAATGGGTCGGACTAGCCGTAAGGTCCAACCGGATGCATATCCAAGGTCTTGAAGGACGTCCACAAAAAGTTTTGGCATTTTTGACATCATAATCTAGATCACGCAAAAAATGGTTTGCTCTAACACACGAAAATCATCGAAATGGGGGGTATGTGCGCTTCGCGGGTCGTTTGACCTTGAAAATGGGTTGGCCTGTTCGTTAGGGCATACCAGATGCATATCCAAGGTCTTGAAGGACGTCCACAAAAAAATTTGGCATTTTTGACGTCGGAATGAGGATAACTCAAACAGTAATTTGCTATAGCACACAAAAATTGTAGAAATGGGGGGTATTAGCGCTTCGCGGCTCATTTGACCTTGAAAATGGGTCGCACTGGCCGTGAGGGTCAACCGGCTGCATAATCAAGGTCTTGACGGACGTCCACAAATATTTTTCGTATTTTTGACGTTGGAATCCGGATCACCCAAAAAATGGTTTGCTATAGCACACGAAAATCGTCAAAATGGGGGGTATGCGTGTTTCAGGGCTCGTTTGACCATGAAAATGGGTCGGACTGGCTGTGAGGGCCAACTGAATGTATTTCCAAGGTATTGAAGGAAGTCCACAAATAATTTTTGCATTTTTGACGTCGGAATCAGGATCACCCAAAAATTGGTTTTCAAAAGCGCATGAAAATCGTTTAAATGGGCGGTATGCACGCTTCGGGGCTCATTTGACCTTAAAATTTGGTCGGACTAGCTGCGAGGCCAACCGTCTGGATAGCTAAGGTCTTGAGGGACTTCCACAAAAAATTTTGGAATTTTTGATGTCGGAATCCGGATCACCAAAAAAATGATTTGCTATATAGCACACGAAAATTGTCGAAATGAGGGGTATGTGCGCTTCGGGGCTCGTTTGACCTTGAAAATGGGCCGAACTGGCCATGAGGTCCAACCGACTGAATATCCAAGGACTTGAAGGACGTCCACACAAAAAATTTTAATTTTTGACATCGGAATCTGGATCACTCAGAAAATGATTTTCTATATCACACGCAAATCATTGAAATGGAGGGTATGCGCGATTTGGGGCTCGTTTGACCTTTATAACGGGTCGGACTAGCCTTGAGGGACAACCGGATGCATAGCAAAGGTCTTGATGGAAGCCCAAAATTTTTTTGGCATTTTTTACGTCGGAATCCGGATCACCCGAAAAATGGTTTGCTATAGCATACGAAAATCGCTGAAATGGAGGGTATGCGCGCTTCGGGGTTCGTTTGACCATGAAAATGGGCTGCACTAGCCATGAGTGCCAACCGAATGCATAGACAATGTCTTGAAGAGTCAACAATTTTTTTCCATTTTTGACGTTGAAATCTTGATCATCAAAAAATGGTCGTTTGACCTTGAAAATGGGTCGAACTAGCCGTGACGGCCAACCGGATGCATAGCCAAGGTCTTGACAGACGTCCACAATTTTTTTTACATTTTTGACGTCGGATTTCGGATCACCCAAAAAATGGTTTGCTATAGGACATGAAAATAATCAAAATGGGAGGTATACGCGCTTCGGGGCTTGTTTGACCTTCAAAATGGGTAGGACTGACGTCAAGGCGAACCAGATGTATAAACAAGGTCTTGACGGACGTCTTAAATTTTTTTTTGCATTTTTAACATCAGAATCGAGATCACCCAAAAAATGGTTCGCTATAGCACACGAAAATCGTCGAAATGGGGGGTAAGCGCGCTTCAGGGCTCTTTTGACCTTGAAAATGGGCGTACTAGAAAAGAGGTCTAACCGGATGCATAGACAAGGTCTTGATGGAAATCCACTAATATTTTTGGCATTTTTGACGTCAAAATCTAGATCACCCACTTCGCGGATCGTTTGACCTTGAAAATGTATCATATTGGCCGTGAGGGCCAACTGGATGCATAGCCAAGGTCTTGACGGACGTCCACAAAAAAATTTGGCATTTTGGACGTCATAATCCAAATCACCCAAAAAGGTGTTTGCTATAGCACACGAAAATCGTCGAAAAGGGGGGTATGCGCACTTCGCGGCTCGTTTGACCTTGAAAATGGGTCGGACTTGTCGGGGCTTGTTTGACCTAGAAAATGGGTTGGACTGGCCATAAGGGCCAACCTGATGCATAGCCAAGGTCTTGATGGACGTCTACAAAAAACTTTTGCATTTTTGACACGGAATTCGGATCACCTAAAAAATAGTTTGTTATAGCACATGAAAATCGTCGAAATGGGGGATATGCATGCTTCGGGGCTCGTGTGACCTTGAAAATGGGTCGGACTGGATGTGAGGTCCAACCGGATGCATAGAAAATGTCTTAAAAGACATCTACAAAAATTTTTGGCATTTTTGACGTCGGAATCCGGATCACCCAAAAAATGGTTTGCTATAGAACACGAAAATCATTGAAATGGGGGTATGCACGCTTCAGGGATTGTTTCACCTTGAAAATAGGTCGGACTGGCCGTGAAGGCCACCGTATGCATAGAAAATGTCTTGACGGACGTCCACAAAATTTTTGGCATTTTTGACGTCAGAATCCGAATCACACAAAAAATTGTTTGTTGTAGCACAGGAAAATCATCTCACTGGTGGGTATGCGCTTTTAAGAGCATGTTTGACCTTGAAAATGGGTTGGACTAGCCATGATGGCCAACCGTATGCATAGACAAGGTTCATAAGGACGTCTATAAATAATTTTGGCATTTTTGATGTTGAAATCCTTATCACCCAAAAAAAGGTTTGCTATAGAACACAACAATCATCGAAATGGGGGGGGGGTATGCGGGCTTCAAGGCTCGTTTGACCTTGAAAATGGGTGGGACTTGCCGTGATGGTCAATTGGATGCATAGACAAGATCTTGACGGACGTCCACAAAAATTTTTGGCATTTTTTACGTCGGAATCCTAATCACCCAAAAAATGGTTTGCTATAGCATACGAAAATCGTCGAAATGGGGGGTATTCGCGCTTCGGGGCTTGTTTGACCTTGAAAATGGGTTGGATTGGATGCGAGAGCCAACCGAATACATAGAAAAGGTCTTGACGAACATCCAAAAAATATTTTAGAACTTTTGACGTCGGAATCTGGATCACCCAAAAAATTGTTTGCTATGGAATGCAAAAATTGTGAAAATGGGGGCTATGCGCGCTTCGAGGCTCGTTAGACCTTAAAAATGGGTCATACTGTCCGTGAGGGACAACCTGATGTATATCCAAGATCTTGACAGATGTCCATAAAAAATTTAGGTATTTTTGATGTCGGCATGTGGATCACCCAAAAAATGGTTTGCTATAGCACACGTAAATCATCAAAATGATGGGCATGCGGGCTTCGGAGCTCGTTTGACCTTGAAAATAGGTCGAACTGGCCGTGAGGTCCATTCGGATAAATATCCAAAATCTTCATGGACATCCATAAAAAAGTTCGGCATTTTTGACGATGGAATCCAGATCACTAAAAAAATGGTTTGCTGAAGCACACGAAAATTGTTGAAATGGATGGTATGCGCGCTTTGGAGCTCGTTTAACCTTGAAAAAGAGTCGTACTGGCCGTGAGGGCAACCCGAATTCATAGACAAAGTCCTGATGGATTTCCACAAAAAATTTTGACATATTTGACGTCGAAATCCGGATCACCCAACAAATGGTTTGCTATAGCATACGAAAATCATCGAAATAGAGGGTGTGTGCGCTTTAGGGCTTGTTTGACCTTTAAAATGGGTCGGAATGTCCCCGAGGTACAATGGTTGAATAGACAAGATCTTTACAGATGCCCAAAAACAATGTTGGCATTTTTAACGATGGAATCTGGATCACCCACAAAACGGTTTTCTATAGCACACGAAAATTGTCGAAATAGAGGGTATGCGCACTTCGGAGCTCGTTTGACCTTGAAAATGGGTCGGACTGGCCATGAGGGTCAGCCAGATGCGTAACCAAGGTCTTGACGGACGTCCACACAAAATTTCGGCATTTTTGACGTTGGAATCCAGATAACCCAAAAAATGGTTTGGTATAGCACAGGAAAATCGTTGAAATGGGGGGTATGCGCGCTTCGGGGATCATTTGACCTTGAAAATGGGTCGGACTGGACGTGACGGTCAACCAGCCGCATAACCAAGGTCATGACGGACGTCCACAAAATTTTTTAGTATTTTTGACATTTGAATCCGGATCACCCAAAAAGTAGTTTGGTATAGCACAAGAAAAATTGACAAAATGGGGGGTATGCATGCTTTGGGACTCGTTTGACTTGAAAATGGGTTGGACTGGCCGTGAGGGTCAACCATCTTCTTAAATAAGGTCTTTACGACATCCACAAAAAATTTCGGTATTTTTGACGTTGGACTCCAGATCACCCAAAAGATAGTTTGCTATAGCACACGAAAATCATCGAAATGGGGGTATGCACGCTTCTGGGCTTGTTTGACCTTGAAAATAGGTCGGACTAGCCGTGACGACCAACCGGGTGCATAGACAAGGTTTTGACAGATGTTGGCATTTTTGACGTTGGAATGCGGATCACCCAAAAAAATGGTTCGCAATAGCACACTAAAATAGTCAAAAGGGGGTATGCACGCTACGCGGCTCGTTTGACTTTGAAAATTGCTCGGACTTGTGAGGTAAAAACGTCGGCATATCCAAAGTCTTGGCAGACATCCACAGAAGTATTTGGCATTTTTGACATCAGAATCTTGATCACCAAAAAAATGATTTGCTATAGCACACGAAAATCATCGAAATGGATGGTATGCGCGCTACAGGGCTCGTTTGACCTTGAAAATGGTAAGACTGGCCATGAGGGCCAACGAAATGCATAAAAAAGGTCTTGACAGACGTCCACAAAAATTTCAGCATTTTTGACTTCAAAATCCTGATCACCCAAAATATGGTTTGCTATAGCACACGAAGATTGTCAAAAGTGAGGGTATGCGCGCTTCGGAACTCGTTTGACCTTGAAAATAGGTCGGACTAGCCATGAGGACCGACCGGATGCATATCCATGGTCTTGTCGGACGTTCACAAAATTTTTTGGCATTTTTGACATCGGAATCTGGATAACCCAAAAAATGGTTTTCTATAGAACACGAAAATCGTCAAAATGGGGGGTATGCGCGCTTCGGAGCTCGTTTCACCTTGAAAATGAGTCGGACTGGCTGTGAGGGATAACCGGCTGCATAGCCAAGGTTTTGACGGACGTCCACAAATATTTTTTGCATTTTTGACATCGAAATCCAGATCACCCAAAAAATAGTTTGCTGTAGCACACAATAATCATCGAAATGGGGGGTATGCGCGCTTCGGGGCTCGTTTGACCTTTAAAATAGGTTGGATTGGGCGTGAGGGAAAACTGTCTGCATATCCAAGGTCTTGACGGATGTCCATAAAATTTTTTGGCATCTTCTCGTCTTAATTAGGATCATTCAAAAAAAGGTTTTCTATAGCATACGAAAATCATTGAATTGGGGGGTATGCGTGCTTCAGGGCTCGTTTGACATTGAAAATGGGTCGAAATGGCTATGAGGGCGAACAGTCTGCACAGCAAATTTCAACTTTTTTGACGTTGGAATCTGGATCATCAAAAAAATTATTTGCTATAGCACATGAAAATCGTCGAATTGGGGGGTATGTGCTCTTCGGGGCTCGTTTGACCTTTAAAATGGGTTACACTGGCCGTGAGGGCCAAACGGATGAATATCCAAGGTCTTGTAGGACGTTCATCAACAATTTTGGCATTTTTGACGTCGGAATCCGGATCAACCAATAAATTGTTTTCTATATCATACGAAGATCGTCAAAAGGGGGGTATACGCACTTCGGGATTTGTTTGACCTTTAAAAAGGGTCGGACTAGCCATGAGGGCTAACCGGATCCATAGATAAGGTATTGACGGACGTCCACAAATTTTTTTGGCATTTTCTCGTCTTTATTAGGATCATTCAAAAAAAGGTTTTCTATAGCATACAAAATCATTGAATTGGGGGGTATGCGCGCTTCAGGGCTCGTTTGACATTGAAAATGGGTTACAAATGGCCCTAGGGCGAACCGTATGCAAAACAAAGGTCTAGACGGACGTCCAAATAATATTTAGACATTTTTAACGTTGGAATCTGGATCATCCAAAAAAATATTTGTTATTGCACACGAAAATCATTGAATTGGGGGGTATGTGCTATTCGGGGCTCGTTTGACCTTTAAAATGGGTTGCACTGGCCGTGAGAGCCAACCATCTGAATATCCAAGGTCTTGTAGGACGTCCATCAACAATTTTGACATTTTTGACGACGGAATCAGGATCATCCAAAATATTGTTTGCTCTAGCACATGAAAATCATAGAAATGAGGGGTATGCGCGCTTCAGGGCCCGTTTGACCTTGAAAATGGATCGAATTGGCCGAGACAGCCAACTGGCTGAATAGGCAAGATCATAACGTACATCCAAAAATAATTTTTGAATTTTTCACGTCGGAATCTAGATCACCCAAAAAATGGTTTTTTATAGCACACGAAAATCGTCAAAATAGAGTGTATGCGCTCTTCGGGGATCGTTTGACATTTAAAATGGGTTGGACTGGCCGTGAGGTCCAACTGGATGCATTGCCAAGGTCTTGATGGACGTCTACAAAAACTTTTGGCATTTTTGACGTCGGAATCCAGATCACCCAAAAAATGGTTTGCTATAGCACACGAAAATCGTTGAAATGGGCGGTATGCGCGCTTCGGGGCTCGTTTAACCTTGAAAATGGGTTGGACTTGCCGTAAGGTCCATTCGGATGAATATCCAAGATCTTCATGGACATATATAAAATAGTTGGTAATTTTTGACGTCGGAATCCAGATCACCCAAAAAATGGTTTGCTATTGCACACGAAAATCGTCGAAAGGGGGGGGGGGGGGTAGGCGCTTCGGGGCTCGTTTGACCTTTAAAATGGGTCAGAATTGCCGTGATGGCCAACTGGATAAATATCTAAGGTCTTGACGCACGTCCACAAAAATTTTGGCAATATTGACATCAGAATTCGGATCACCCAAAAAATGGTTTGCTATAGCACAAAAAAATCATCAAAATGGGGGGTATCTGCACTTTGGTGCTCGTTTGACCTTTAAAATGGGTCGGACTAGCCGTGAGGGCCAACCGAATGCATAGCAAAGGTCTTGTTAGACGTCCACAAAATTTTTGGCATTTTTGATTTCGGAAGCCAGATCACCCATAAAATGGTTTTCTATAACACACAAAAATAATCGAAATGGGAGGTATGCACGTTCTGGGGCTCGTTTCACCTTGAAAACAGATTGGACTGGCCGTGAGGGTCAAACGACTGCATAACCAAGGTTTTGATGGACTTCCAAAAAAAGTTATATTATTTTTAATGTTGGAATCCGGATCATTTAAAAAATGGTTTGCTATACCACACGAAAATCCTCCAAATGGGTGGTATGCGTGCTTCGGGGCTCCTTTGACCTTGAAAATTGGTACGACTGGCCGTGAGGGCTAACCAGCTGCATATCCAAGGTCTTGAAGGACGTCCACAAACAATTTTGGCATTTTTGACGTCAGAATCTGGATTACCCAAAAAAATGGTTTGCTATACCAAACGAAAATCATCCAAATCGATGGCGCGCTTAAGGCTCGTTTGACCTTTAAAATGGGTCGTACTATCCAGAGGGCCAACCGGATGCATAGCTAAGGTTTTGATGGACGTACATAAAAAGTTTGGCATTTTTGTCATCGGAATCCGGATCACCCAATAAATGGTTTTCTATATCATACGAAGATCGTCAAAAGTCAGGTTTTGCGCGCTTTAGGTTTGTTTGACCTTGAAAATGGGTCGGACTAGCCATGAGGGCCAACCGGATCCATATATAAGGTCTTGACGGATGTCCACAAAAATTTTTGGCATTTTTGACGTCGTATTCTAGATCACCAAAAAATGGTTTGCTATAGAACACGAAAATTGTCAAAATGGGAGGTATGCGCGCTTCGGGGCTTGTTTTACCTTTAAAAGGGTTCGATTGTCTGTGAGGAACAACCGGATGCATAGACAAGGTCTTGACGGATGTATACAAAATTTATTTGCATTTTTAATGCTGAAACCGGATCATCCAAAAAAGGTTTGCGATAGCACACAAAAATCATCATAATAGGGGGTATGCGCCCTTCGGGGATGGTTTGACCTTTAAAATGGGTCGGACTGGCCGCGAGGGACAACTTGATGTATTGCCGAGGTATTGAAGGATGTCCACAAATAATTTTTGTATTTTTGACGTTGGAATCCCGATCACCTAAAAAGTCATTTTCTATAGCGCATGAAAATCGTCTAAATGGGGGGTATGCGTGCTTCGGGGCTCGTTTGACCTTGAAAATGGATCGGACTGGCCGTGAGGGTCAACTGGATGCATAACCAAGGTCTTGAGGTACGTCCAGAAATTTTGTTTTAGTATTTTTGTCGTTGAAATCCGGATCACCTGAAATTGGTTTGCTATAGCACACAAAAATCATTGAAATGGGGGTATGCGTGCTTCGGGGCATTGTTTGACCTTAAAATAAGCTGGACTAGCCGTGAGGGCCAACCGGATGCATTGACAAGGTCTTGACGGACGTCCACAAAAATTTCTGCATTTTTGACTTTAGAATCCTGCTCACCAAAAAAAATGGTTTGCTTATAGCACACGAAGATTGTCAAAAGTGAGGGTATGCGCGCTTCGGAACTCGTTTGACCTTGAAAATATGTCGGACTAGCTGGGAGGGCCAACCGGATGCATAGCCATGGTCTTGTCGGACATCCACAAATTTTTTGGCATTTTGACGTAAAAATATTGATCACCCAAAAAATGGTTTGCTATAGAACACGAAAATCAATGAAATAAGAGTATGCGCGCTTCTGGGCTTGTTTGACCTTGAAAATGAGTTGGACTGGATGTGAGGGACAAGCGGATGCATAAACAAGGTTTTGACGGACGTCCACAAGTAATTTCGGCATTTTTGACATCGAAATCTAGATCACCCAAAAAATAGTTTGCTGTAGCACACAATAATCATTGAAATGGGGGGTATGCGTGATTCGAGGCTAGTTTGACCTTTAAAATAGGTTTGATTGGACGTGAGGGCCAACCGTCTGCATATCCAAGGTCTTGACGGATGTCCACAAAATTTTTTGGCATTTTCTCGTCTTAGTTAGGTTCATTCAAAAAAGGTTTTCTATAGCATACGAAAATCATTGAATTGGGGGGGGGGGGTATGCGCGATTCAGGGCTCGTTTGACATTGAAAATGAATCGAAATGGCCATGAGAGCGAACCGTTTGCACAAAAAATGTCTTGACGGACGTCCAAAAAATATTTCAACATTTTTAACGTTGGAATCTGGATCATCCAAAAAATTATTTGCTATAGCACACAAACATCGTCGAATTGGGGGGGTATGTGCTCTTCGGGGCTCGTTTGACCTTTAAATGGGTTGCACTGGCCGTGAGGGCCATCCGGATGAATATCCAAGGTCTTGTAGGACGTTCATCAACAATTTTAACATTTTTGACGTCAGAATCTGGATCGACCAATAAATTGTTTTCTATATCATACGAAGATCGTCAAAAGTCAAGTTATGCACACTTTGGGATTCGTTTGACCTTGAAAATGGGTTGGACTAGCCATGAGGGCCAACCGGATCCATATATAAGGTCTTGAAGGATGTCCACAAAAATTTTTGGCATTTTTGACGTCGTATTCCGGATCACCCAAAAAATGGTTTGCTATAGCACACGAAAATTGTCGAAATGGGAGGTATGCGCGTTTCGGGGCTTGTTTTACCTTTAAAAGGGTCCGATTGTCCATGAGGGACAAACGGATGCATAGACAAGGTCTTTACGGATGTCTAAAAAATTTATTTGCATTTTAAATGCGGAATCCGGATCATCCAAAAAATGGTTTGCTATAGCACACAAAAATCGTTATAATGGGGGGTATGCACGCTTCGGGGATCGTTTGACCTTTAAAATGTGTCGGACTGACCCTGAAGGAAAAGTTGATGTATTTCCAAGGTATTGAAGCATGTCCATAAATAATTTTTGCATTTTTGACGTTGGAATCCCGATCATCCAAAAAATCATTTTCTTTAGCACACGAAAATCGTCGAAATAGGGGGTATGCGCGCTTCGGGGCTCGTTTGACCTTGAAAATGGATCGGACTGGACGTGAGGGACAACCGGATGCATAGCCACGGTTTTGACGGATGTCCAAAAATAATTTTGGTATTTTTTTCGTTGGAATCCAGATCACCCAAAAAATGTGTTGCTATAGCACACAAAAATTATCGAAAATGGGGGTATGCGCCCTTCGGGGCTCGTTTGAACTTTTAAATGGGTCGAATTGGACGTGAGGGCCAATCGTCTTCATATCCAAGGTCTTGACGGATGTCCACAAAAATTTTGGGCATTTTCTCGTCTTAATTAGGATCATTCAAAAAAAGGTTTTCTATAGCATACATAAATCATTGAAATGGGGGGTATGCGCGCATCAGGGCTTGTTTGACGTTAAAAATGGGTTGAAATGGCCATGAGGGCGAACCGTCTGCACAACAAAAGTCTTGACGGACGTACAAAAAATATTTCAACATTTTAAACGTTGGAATCTGGATCATCCAAAAAATTATTTGCTATAGCACACGAAAATCGTTAAATTGGGGGGTATGTGCTCTTCGGGGCTCGTTTGACCTTTAAAATGGGTTGCAATGGCTGTGAGGGCCAACCAAATGAATATCCAAGGTCTTGTAGGACGTCCATAACCAATTTTGGCATTTTTGCTGTCGGAATCTGGATCATCAAAAATATAGTTTGCGATAGCACATGAAATCATCGAAATGAGGGGTATGCGCGATTCCGTGCCCGTTTGACCTTGAAAATGGATCGAACTGGCCGTGATGGACAACTGGGTGAATAGGAAAGATCTTAACAGACATCCAAAAATATTTTTGGCACTTTGACATCGGAATCCGGATCACCCAAAAAATGGTTTTTTATAGCACATGAAAATCATCAAAATAGAGGGTATGCGTTCTTCGGAGATTGTTTGACATTGAAAATGGGTCGGACTGGTCGTGAGGTCCAACCGGATGCATAGCCAAGGTATTTATGGACTTCCACAAAAACTTTTGGCATTTTTGACGTCGGAATTCAGATCACCCAAATAATTGTTTGCTATAGCACACGAAAATTGTCGAAATGAGCGGTATGCGCGCTTCGGGGCTCGTTTGACCTTGAAAATGGGTTAAACTATCCATGAGGTCTATTCAAATGAATAGCCAAGATCTTCATGGACATCCATAAAAAAGTTCGACATTTTTGACATCGGAATCCAGATCACAAAAAAATGGTTTGCTATAGCACACGAAAAATCGTCGAAATAGGGGGTATGCAAGCTTCGGGGCACGTTTAACCTTGAAAATGGGTTGGACTGTCCGTGAGGTACAACCGGATATATATTCAAGGTCTTGACGGACGTTCACAGAAAAGTTTGGCATTTTTTACTTCGAAATCTGGATCACCCAAAAAAAGGTTTGCTATTGCACACAAAAATCGTCGAAAAGGGGGGTATGTGTGGTTCGGGTCTGGTTTGATCTTGAAAATGGGTAGGAATGGCTGTGCGGGCAAAATGGCTGCATAGCCAAATTCTTGACGGACGTCCTCAATTTTTTTTTGGCATTTTAACGTCGAAATACGGATCACCCAAAAAGGGTATGGTATAGCACACGAAAATCATCAAAATGGGGGGTATATGCGCTTCGAGGCTCGTTTGACCTTGAAAATCTGTCAAATTGGCTGTGAGGGCAAACCGGATGCATATCCAAGGTCTTGATAGACGTCCACTAATATTTTTGCATTTTTGACGTCTGAATCCGGATCACTCAAAAATGATTTGCTATAACTCACAAAAATCGTCAAAAGTGAGGGTATGCGCGCTTTGGGGCTCGTTTGACCTTGAAAATGGATAGGACTTACCGTGAGGGTCAACTAGCTACATAACTCAGGTCTTGACAGACGTCCACAAATAATTTTGACATTTTTGACGTTGGAATACAGATCACCCAAAAAACAGTTTGTTATAGCACACGGAAATCATCGAATTGGGAGGTATGCGTACTTTGAGGCTTGTTTGACCTTGAAAATGGGTTGGACAGGATGTGAGGGCTAACCGGATGCATATCAAAGGTCTTTACGGACGTCCACAAAATTTTTTGGCATTTTGACATAAAAATACGGATCATGCAAAAAATTGTTTGTTATAACACACGAAAATTATCAAATGGGGGGTATGTGCGCTTCGCTGGTCGTTTGACTTTGAAAATAGGTCGGACGGTTCGTGAGAGTCAACCGGATGCATAAACAAGGTCTTGACGAAAGTCCACAAAAAAATTTGGCATTTTTGACGTCGAAATACGAATCAGCCAAAAAATAATCTTACATAGCACACAAAAATCGTCGAAATGGGGGGTATGCGCATTACGCTGCTTGTTTGACCATTAAAATAGGTCACACTGGCCATGAGGGTAAACCGGATGCATAGACAAGGTCTTGACGGACGTGTACACATTATTTTTGCATTTATAACGTCAGAATTCGGATCACCCAAAAAATGGTTTGCTATAGCACACGAAAATCATCGAAATCGGGGGTATGTGTGTTTCGCGGCTCATTCGACCTTGAAAATGGGACGGACTGGCCAACAGGGCCAACCAGATGTATAGCCAAGGTCTTGATGGATCTCCACAAAAAATTATGGCATATTAGATGTTCGAATCTTGATCACCCAAAAAATGGTTTGCTTGAAATGGGGGGTATGCGCGCTTCGGTGCTTGTTTCTTGTTTGACCTTGAAACGGGGTAGAACTGCCCGTGAGGGTCAACCGGCTACATAACCAAGGTATTGAAGGACTTCCACAACATTTTTTGGCATTTTTGACGGCGGAATCCTGATCAGCTAAAAAATGGTTTGCTATAGCATACAAAAATCGTCAAAATCGAGGGTATGTGCGCTTTAGAGCTTGTTTGACCTTGAAAATGGGTTGGACTGGACGTGATGCAAAACCGGATGCATAGCCAAGGTCATGATGGACTTCCACCAAAAGTTGTGGTATTGTTGACGTCGGAATCCAGATCACGCGAAAAATGGTTTGCTATAACACACAAAAATCATCAATGTTTTGGGTATGTGCGCTTCGCGGGTTGTTTAACCTAGAAAATGGGTCGGACTGTTCGTGAAGGCCAACCGTATACAATATCCAAGGTCTTGATGGATGTCTACAAAAATTTTTGGCATTTTTGACTTTGTTATATGGATCACTCAAAAAATAATTTGCTATAGCACACGAAAATCGTCGAAATGAGGGGTATGCGAGTTTCAAGGCTCATTTGACGTTGAAAATGGGTCGGACTGTCCGTGAGGGACAACTGAATGTATTGCCAAGGTATTGAAGGAAGTCCACCATTTTTGTTTTGCATATTTCACGACGTAATCCAGATCACCCAAAAAATGGTTTTCAATAGCGCACGAAATTCGTTTAAATGGGTGGTATGCGCGCTTCGGGGATTGTTTTACTTTGAAAATGGGTCAGACTGGCCGTGAGGTCCAACCATCGTCATAGATAAGGTGTTGACGGAGGTCCACAAAAGTTTTTGGAATTTTTGACGTCGGAATCCGGATCACCCAAAAAATGGTTTGCTATAGCAGATGAAAATCGTCGAAATGGGAGGTATGCAAACTTCGGGGCTTGTTTGACCTTGAAAATGGGTTGAACTGCCTTGAGGGCCAACCGACAACATAGCCAAGGTTTTGACTGAAGTCCACAAAAAATTATGGCATTTTTGACGTTAGAATCCAGATCATTCAGAAAATGGTTTGCTCGAAATGGGGGGTATGCGCGCTTCGCTGCTTGTTTCTTGTTTGACCTTGAAAATAGGTCGGACTGGCCGCGAGGGACAACAAGCTGCATAGCCAAGGTCTTGAAGGACTCTACAAAATTTTTGGGCAGTTTTGATGTCGGAATTCGGATCACCCAAAAAATGGATTGTTATAGCACACGAAAATCGTCAAAATGGCGGGTATGCGCGCTTCGAAGCTTGTTTTACCTTTAAAATGGGTTGGACTGACCTTGATGGACAACCGGATGCATAGCCAAAGTCTTGAAGGACATCCAAATTTTTTTTTGGCATTCTTGACATCGGATTTAGGATCGCCCAAAAAATGGTTTGTTATAGCACACGAAAATCGTCCAAATGGGAGGTATGCGCGCTTTGGGGACTTTTTTGACCTTGAAAATGGATCGGAATGGCCGTGAGGGCCAACCGGATGCATAGACAAGGTCTTGCCGGATATACACAAAATCATTTTGCATTTTTAACGTCGGAATACGGATCACACAAAAAAATGTTTGCTATAGCATACGAAAATCATCGAAAAGGGGATATGTTCCTTTGCGGCTCTTTTAACCTTGAATATGGGTCGGACTGTTTGTGAGGGCCAACCGGATGCATATCCAAGGTCTTGAATGACGTCCATAAAAAGTTTTTGCATTTTTGACGTGGGAATCCGGATCACCCAAAAAATAGTTTGCTGTAGCACACAAAAATCATTGAAATGGGGGATATGGGCGCTTCGCGGCTTGTTTGACCTGAAAAATGGGTCTCACTGGTCGTGAGGTACAACCGGCTAAAAATCCAAGGTCTTGACCGACGTCCACAAAATTTTTTCGCATTTTTGACGTCGGAATCCAGATAACCCAAAAAATGGTTTGCTAAAGCACACGAAAATCATGTATGTATGCGCGTTTCGGGGCTTGTTTGACCTTGAAAATCAATCGGACTGGACAAGAGGGCCAACCGGAAGCATTTACAAGGTATTGACGGACATCCACAAAAAATTTTGGTATTTTTGACGTCGGTATCCGGATTACCCAAAAAATGGTTTGCTATCCCATATGAAAATCATCGATATGGGGGGTATGTCCGCTTCGCGGCTCATTTGGCATTGAAAATGTGTCGGACTAGCCATGATGGCCAACCAGATGCATATCTAAGGTCTTGATGGATGTCCACAAAAAAATTTGGAATTTTGGACGTCAGAAGCCGGATCACCCGAAAAATTGTTTGCTATAGCACACGAAAATTGTCAAAATGGGGGGTATGCGCGCTTCGCGACTTGTTTGGCCTTGAAAATGGGTCAGACTGGCCGTGCAAGCCAACGTCTACATAGACAAGGTCTTGAAGGACGTACACAAAATGTTTTTGCATTTTTGAAGTCGAAATCCAGATCACCCAAAAAATGGTTTGCTATAGCACTAGAAAATCGTCTAAATGGGCGTATGTGCGTTTCAGGGCTCGTTTGACCTTTAAATTGGGTCCGAATGGCCGTGAGGGCCAACTGGATGCGTAGAAAAGGTCTTGACGAACGTACACAAAATTTTTTGGCATTTTTGACTTGGGAATATGGATCACCCAAAAAATGGTTTGGTATAGCACACGAAAATCAATAAAATGGGGGGAATGCGCGTTTTGGGGCTCGTTTAACCTTGTAGATGGTCCGAATGGCCGTGAGGGACAACCGTTGTCATAGCTATGGTCTTTAATGACGTACACAAAATTTTTTGGACTTTTTGACGTCGAAATCCGGATCACCCAAAAAATGGTTTGCTAAAAATCGTCAAATTGGAGCTATGCGAACTTCGGGGCTTGTTTGACCTTGATAATGGGTAGTACTGGCCGTGAGGGCCAACCGACTGCATAGCCAAGGTCTACACGAACGTCTACCAAAAATTATCACATTTTTTTCGTTAGAATCAGGATCACCCAAAAAATGGTTTGCTTGAAATGGGGGGTATGCGCGCTTCGCTGCTTATTTCTTGTTTGACCTTGAAAATGGGTCGGACTCGCCATGATGGACAAACGGCTGCATATACAAGGTCTTGAAGGATGTCCACAAATGTTTTTGGCATTTTTGATGTCGGAATCTGGATCACCAAAAAATTATTTGCTATACCACACGAAAATAGTCAAAATGGAGGGTATGCGCGCTTCAGAGCTTGTTTTATTTTGAAAATGGGTTGGACTGGCCGTGATGGACAACCGGATGCAGAGCAAAAGTCTTGAATGATATCCAAATATTTTCTTGAAATTTTGACATCGGATTTCGGATCACCCAAAAAATGGTTTGCTATAGCACACGAAAATCGTCGAAATGGGAGGTATGCGCGCTTGGGGGGTTGTTTGACCTTGAAAATGGGTTGGAATGGCTGTGAGGTAGAGACGGATGCATAGACAAGGTCTTGACGGACATCTACAAAATTATTTTGCATTTTTAATGTCGAAATACGGATCACCCAAAAAATGGTTTGCTATCGAACAAGAAAATCATCGAAATACGGGGGTATGTTCCTTCGCGTCTCTTTTGACCTTGAAAATGGTCGAACTGGACGTGAGGGTCAACCGAATGCATAGCAAAAGTCTTGAAGGACGTCTATAATTTTTTTTGGCATTTTTAACGTCGGAACCCGGATCACCCGAAAAAAGGTTTGCTATACCACACGAAATCATCGACATGGAGGGTATGCGCGCTTCGCGGCTCGTTTGACCTTAACAATGAGTCGCACTAGTCGTGAGGGACAACCGGCTGCATAGCAAAGGTCTTGAACGACGTCCAAATTGTTTTTGGCATTTTTGACGTTGGAATCCGGATCACCCAAAAAAGGGTTTGCTAAAGCACACGTAAAACGTGTAAAGGGGGGGGGGTATGCGTGCTTTGGGGCTCGTTTGACCTTGAAAATGGGTCGTACTTGACAAGAGGTCCAACCGGATGCATAGACAAGGTCTTGACGGACATCCACAAAAAAATTTGGCATTTTTGACGTTGGAATCCGGATCACCCAAAAAATGGTTTGTTATCGCACATGAAAATCATCTATACGGGGGGGGGGGGGGGGGGTATGCCTTCTTCGCGGCTCGTTCGACATTGAAAATGTGTCGGACTGGCCTCGAGGGCCAATCGGATGCATATCTAAGGTCTTTAAGGATGTCCACAAAAAAATTTGGAATTTTGGATGTCAGAATCCGGATCACCCAAAAAATTATTTGTTATAGCACACGAATATTGTCGAAAAGGGGGGTACGTGCGATTCGCGACTTGTTTGGCCTTGAAAATGGGTCGGACTGGCCGTGCGAGCCAACACTCTGCATAGCCAAGGTCTTGAAGGACGTCCACAAAATGTTTTTGCATTTTTGACGTTGAAATCTGGATAACCCAAAAAATGGTTTGCTGTAGCACTAGAAAATTGTCTAAATGGGGGTATGTGTGCTTCAGGGCTTGTTTGACCTTTAAAATGGATCGGCTTGGCTGTGAGGGCCACCTGGATTCATAGCAAAGGTTTTGACGGACGTCCACAAAAACTTTTGGCATTTTTGTCGTGGGAATATGGATCACCAAAAAATTGGTTTGGTATAGCAAACGAAAATCGTCAAAATGGGGGGTATGCGCGCTTTGGGGCTTATTTCACCTTTAAAATGGGTCGGACTAGCTGTGTGGGCAAGACAGATGCATAACCAAGGTCTTGATGGACGTCTACAAAAAACTTTTGCATTTTTGATGTTGGAATACGGATCACCCAAAAAATGGTTTGCTTAAGCACATGAAAATCGTCGAAATTAGGGGGGGGGGTATGCATGCTTCTGGGCTTGTGTGACCTTGAAAATGGCTCGGATTGGACGTGAGGTCCGATGTGATGCATATCCAAGGTCTTAAAAGACGTCTTCAAAAATTTATGGCATTTTTGACGTTAGAATCCGGATTACCCCAAAAATGGTTTGCTATAGAACACGAAAATCATCGAAATGGGGAGTATGCATGCTTCAGGTTTCGTTTGACCTTGAAAATGGGTCAGATTGACTGTGAAGACCAACGGACTGCATAGCCAATTTCTTCACGGACGTCCACAGAAATTTTGGCATTTTTGACGTCGGAATTTAAATCACACAAAAAATGGTTTGTTATAGCACACGAAAATCGTCTAACTAGGGGGTATGCGCGCTTTGGTGCTCGTTTGACCTTGAAAATGGGTCAGATTGGATGTGAGAGCCCACCGAGTACATAGCAAAGGGCATGACGAACAACCAAAAAAAACTTTAAGAACTTTTGACGTCGGAATCCGGATCACCCAACAAATGGTTTGCTATAGCATACGAACATCGTCAGAATAGAGGGTGTGTGCGCTTTGGGGCTTGTTTGACCTTTAAAATGGGTCGAAATGTCCCTGAGGGAAAACCGGATTAAATAGACTAGATCTTGACGGACGTCCTAAAATAATTTAGGCATTTTTGACGTTGGAATCTGGATCACCCAAAAAACGGTTTGCTATAGCACACAAAAATCGTCAAAATAGAGGGTATGCGCACTTCGTAGCTCGTTTGACCTTGAAAATGGGCCGGACAGTCCATGAGGGTCAATCGGATGCGTAACCAAGGTCTTGACGGATGTACACAAAAATTTTTGGCATTTTGACGTTTCAATCCGGATCACCCAAAAAATGGTTTGGTATAGCACAGGAAAATCGTCGAAATGGAGGGTATGCGCGCTTTGGGGATTGTTTGACCTTAAAAATGGGTCGAACTGGCCGTGAGGGTCAACCGTCTGCTTAACAAATGTCTTGACGGACGTCCACAAAAGCTTTCAGTATTTTTGACGTTGGAATCTGGATCACCCAAAAATAGTTTGGTATAGCAAACGAAAATCGTTGAAATCGGGGGTATGCGCTCTTCGGGTCTTTTTGATCTTGAAAATGGGTCGGACTAGCTGCGAGGCCCAATCGGATGCATAGAAAAGGTTTTGATGGACGTCCACAATCATTTTTGGCATTTTTGACTTTGGAATACGAATCATCAAAAAAATTGTTCGCAATAGCAAACTAAAATCGTCAAAATAGGGGGTATGCGCGCTTCGGGGCTCATTTGAGTTTAAAAATGGCTTGGACTGGCCGAGTCAAACCGTCGTCATATCCAAGGTCTAAGAGCACATCCACATAAATATTTGCCATTTTTGACATCGGACTCTGGGTTACCCAGAAAATGGTTAGCTATGGCACACGAAAATCGTCAAAATGGAGGGTATGCGCTTTAGGGATTGTTTGACCTTGAAAATGGGTAAGACTGGCCGTGAGGGTCAACAGGATGCAAAGACAAGGTCTTGACGGACGTCCACAAAAATTTTGGCATTTTTGACGTCAAAATCCGGAACATCCAAATTTTTTTTGCTATAGCAAAATAAAATTGTCAAAAGTGAGGGTATGCGCGCTTCAGAACTCGTTTGACCTTGAAAATGTGTCTGACTGGCAGTGAGGGCCAACCTAATGCATCGCCAAGGTCTCGACGGACGTCTACAAACAAGTTTTGCATTTTTGACGATGGAATCCAGATCACCTTAAAAATGATTTGCAATAGCACACGAAAATCATCGAAATGGTGGGTATGCGCGCTTCGGGTCTCGTTTGACCTTGAAAATGGATTGGACTTGCCGTGAGGTTCAACCGAATACATAAACAAGGTCTTTACGGATGTACACATAAATTTTTAGTATTTTTGTCATTGGAATCTGAATCACCCAAAAAATGGTTTGCTATAGCATAGAAAAATCATTGAAATGGGGGATATCCGCGCTTTGGGGCTCATTTGACGTTAAAAATGGGCCAGCTTGGCCGTGAGGGCCAACTGGATATATTGCCAATGTATTGAAGGACTTCCATAAACAATTATTGTATTTTTGACGTTGGAATCCTGATCACCCAAAAAATGATTTTCTATAGCGCACGAAAATCATTGAAATGGGGGTATGCACGCTTCGGGGCTCGTTTGAACTTTAAAATGGGTAGGAATGGCTGTGAGGGCCAACCGTATGCATAGCCAAGGTCTTGAAGGACATCCACAAAAGAATTTGGAATTTTGGATGTCTGAATCTGGATCACCCGGAAAATGGTTTGCTATAGCATACGAAGATCGTCAAAAGTGAGGTGATGCGGGCTTAAGATCTCGTTTGACCTTTAAAATGGGTCGGACTAGCAATGAAGGCCAACCGGATGCATAACTAAGGTCTTGACGAACGTCCACCAAAATGTTTGGTATTTTTGACGTAGGATTTTGGATCACCCAAAAAGTGGTTTGCCATAGCACACGAAAATCGACGAAATGGGAGGTATGCGGGCTTCGGAGGTTATTTGACCTTGAAAATGAGTCTGACTGGCCGTGAGGGACAACAGATGCATAGAAAAGGTCTTGATGGACGTCTACAAAATTGTTTTGTATTTTTAATGCGGAATCTGGATCATCCAAAAAATGGTTTGCCATAGCACATGAAAATCGTCGAAATGGGGGTTATGCGCGCTTTGAAGATCGTTTGACCCTTAAAATTTGTCGTAATGCCTGTGAGGGCAAACCTAATGCATAGCCAAGGTCTTGACGGACGTCCAATTTTTTTTTGGCATTTTTGACGTCAGCGTACGGATCAACCAAAAAATGATTTGCTATAGGATATGAAAATCATCGAAATGGGGGGTATGCGCGCTTTGGGGCTCGTTTGACCTTGAAAATAGATAGGACTGGCCGTGTGGGTCAACCGGCTGCATAACCAAGTTCTTGACGGACGTCCACAGAACTCTTCAGTATTTTTGTCGTTGGAATACGGATCACCAAAAAAATGGTTTTGCTTTAGCACACGAAAATTGTTGAATTGGGAGTTATGTGTGCTTCGGGTCTCGTTTGACCTTGAAAATTGGTAGGACTGGCCGTGAGGTCCAACCGGATGCATATCAAAGGTCTTGACAGATATCAACAAACAATTTATGGCATTTTTGACATTGGAATCCGGATCACCCCAAAAATTATTTGATAATAGCACACGAAAATCGTCGAAATGGGGGGTATGCGCGCTTTAGAGCCATTTGACCTTGAAAAAGGGTCGTACCTTACGTGAGGACCAACTCGATGCATAGCCAAAGTCATGACGGACGTCCACAGTTTTTTTTGACATTTTAACATCGGAATACGGATCACCCAAAAAATGGTTTGCAATAGCACAAGAAAATTGCCTAACTGGGGGGTATACGCGCTTCAAGGCTCGTTTGACCTTGAAAATGGGTCGTACTGAACGCAAGGGCCAACCGGATGCATTTCCAAGGTCTTGACGGACGTCCACAAATATTTTTGCAATTTTGATGTCTAAATCCAGATCACCCAAAAAATAATTTGCAATAGCTCACGAAAATCGTCAATAGTGAGGGTATGCGCGCTTTAGGTCTCGTTTGACCTTGAAAATGGGTCGCACTAACTGTGTGAGACAACCGGCTATATAGAAATGTTCTTTACGGATGTATGCACAATTGTTTCGGCATTTTTGACATTGGAATCCAGATCATCCAAAAAATGGTTTTCTATAGCACATGAAAATCGTCGAAATAGGGGGTATGTGCGCTTTGCCGGGTGTTTGACCTTGAAAATGGGTTGGACTAGCCGTGAAGGACAACCAGATACATATCCAAGGTCTAGACGGACGTCCACAAAAAAATTGGCATTTTTTTGACTTCGGAATACGGATCACCCAAAAAATGATTTGCTATAGGACACGAAAATCATCGAAATGGGGGGTATGCACGCTTCGGGGCTCGTTTGACCTTGAAAATAGATCGGATTGGCCGTGAGGGTCAACCGCCTACATAACAAGGACGCCCATAAAAGTTTTTAGTATTTTTGTCGTTGGAATCAGGATCACCAAAAAAATGGTTTGCTATAGCACACGAAAATCATTGTATTGGGGGTTATGTGTGCTTTGTGTCTCGTTTGACCTTTAAAATGAGTAGGACTGGCCGTGAGGTCCAACAGGATGCATATCAAAGGTTTTGACAGACATCAACAAACAATTCTTTCATTTTTGACATTGGAATCAGGATCACCCAAAAAATTATTTGATATAGCACACAAAATCGTCGAAATGGGGGGTATGCACGCTCCGGAGCTTGTTTGACCTTGAAAATGGGTCGTACCTTACGTGAGGGCCAACTGGTTGCACAGACAAAGTCTTGATGGTCCTTCATAAATTTTTTTGGCATTTTAACGTCGGAATACGGATCACCCAAAAAATGGTTTGCTATAGAACACTAAAATCATCTAAATGGAGGGTATGCGCGCTTCGAGGCTCGTTTGACCTTGAAAATGGGTCGGACTGGCCGTGAGGGCCAACCGGAAGCATATTAAAGGTCTTGACGGACGTCCACAAATATTTTTGCAATTTTGACGTCTGAATCCTGATTAACCAAAAAATGATTTGCTATAGCTCACGAAAATCGTCAATAGTGAGGGCATGCGCGCTTTGGGTTTTGTTTGACCTTGAAAATGGGTCGAAATAACCGTGTAGGACAACGGGCTGTATATCCAAAGTCTTGACGGATGTACACACAATATTTTGGCATTTTTGACGTTGGAATCTGGATCACCTAAAAAAGGTTTTCTATAGCACATGAAAATCGTCGAAATGGGGGGTATGTGCGCTTCACGGCTCGTTTGACCTTAAAAATGGCTTCGGGCTGGCCGTGAGGTGAAACCGTCGGCATATCCAAGGTCTTGGCGGATGTCTACATAAATATTTGGCATTTTTGAAATCGGAATCAGGATCACCCAGAAAATGGTTAGCTATAGCACACAAAAATCGTCAAAATGGAGGGCATGCGCTTCAGGGTTCATATGACCTTGAAAATGGGTCAGATTGCGCGTGATGGACAATGGGATGCATAGAAAGGTCTTGACAGACGTCCTTAAAAAATTTGGTATTTTTGACTTCAGAATCCGGATCACCCAATTTTTTTTTCTATAGCACAAGAAAATTGTCAAAAGTGAGGGAATGCGCACTTCGGAACTCGTTTGACCTTGAAAATGGGTCTGACTGGCCGTGAAGGCCAATCTTATGCATAAACAAGGTCTCGACTGACGTCCAAAAACAATTTTGCATTTTTGACGATGGAATCCGGATCACCCAAAAAATGATTTGCAATACCACACAAAAATCGTTGAAATTGGGGGTATGCGCGCTTCGGGGCTCGTTTGACCTTAAAAATGGATCGGACTTGCCGTGAGGGTCAACCTGATGCATAAACAAGGTCTTATGGATGTACACATATTTTTTTAATATTTTTGTCGTTGGAATCCGAATCACCCAACAAATGTTTTAATATAGCACAGAAAATTGTCAAAATGGGGTATATGCGCGCTTTGGGGCTTATTTGACGTTAAAAATGGGTCAGACTGTCCGTGAAGGAACACTGGATATATTGCCAATGTATTGAAGGACGTCTACAAACAATTATTGTATTTTTGACGTTGGAATCCTGATCACCCAAAAAATAATTTTCTATAGTGCACGAAAATCGTTGAAATGGGGGGTACGCGTGCTTCGGAGCTCGTTTGACCTTTAAAACGGATCGGACCGGCTGTGAGGGCCGACCGTATGCATAGCCAAGGTCTTGAAGGAAATCCACATAAAAATTTGAAATTTTGGACGTCGGAATCTGGATCACCCAAAAATTTGTTTGCTATAGCATACGAAGATCGTCAAAAGTGAGGTTATGCACGCTTCATAGCTCGTTTGGCCTTGAAAATGGGTCAGACTGTCCATGAGGGCCAACCGGATGCATAACTAAGGTCTTGACGAACATCCACCAAAATATTTGGTATTTTTGACATCGGATTTTTGATCACCCAAAAAATGGTTTGCTATAGAACACGAAAATCGTCGAAATGGGAGGGGTATGTGCGCTTCAGGCTTGTTTGACCTTGAATGAGTGTGACTGGCCGTGAGGGCCAACCGGATGCATAGACAAGGTCTTGACGGACGTCTAGAAAATTATTTTGCATTTTTAATTCTGAATCCGGATCATCCAAACGATGGTTTACCATAGTACATGACAATCGTCGAAATGGGGGTTATGCGCGCTTCGGAGATGGTTTGAACTTTAAAATTGGTCGTAATGTCCTTGAGGTCCAACCTAATGCATTGTCAAGGTCTTGACGGATGTCCACAAACAATTTTTGCATTTTTGACGTCGGAATACGGATCACCCAAAAAATTATTTGCTATAGGACATAAAAATCATCGAAATGGGGGTATGCACGCTTCGGGCTCATTTGACCTTGAAAATAGGTCGGACTAGCCGTGAGGGTCAACCAACTGCATATCCAAGGTCATTACAACGGCACAAATTTTTTAGTATTGTTGTAGTTGGAATCAGGATCACCAAAAAAAATGGTTTGCAATAGCACGCGAAAATCATTGAATTGGGGGTTATGTGTGCTTCAGGTCTCGTTTGACCTTGAAAATGGGTAGGACTGGCCGTGAGGTCCAACCGTATGCATATAAAAGGTCTTGAAACACGTCAACAAACAATTTATGGCATTTTTGACATTGAATCCGGATCAGCCAAAAAATTATTTGATAATAGCCACGAAAATCGTTGAAATCGGGGGTAGGCGCGCTTCAAAGCTCGTTTGACCTTGAAAATGGGTTGTACTTTACGTGAGGTCCAACTGGATGTATAGACAAAGTCTTGACGGCTGTCCACAAATTTTTTTGACATTTTAACGTTGAAATACCGATCACCCAAAAATGGTTTGCTATAGCACACAGAAATCTTCTACATGAGGGGGTATATGCGAGGCTCGTTTGACCTCGAAAATGGGTTGTTCTGGCCGTGAGGGCCAACCGGATGCATATCCAAGGTCTTGACGGACGTCCAAAAATATTATTGCAATTTTGACGTCTGAATCCGGATCACCCAAAAAATGATTTGCTATAGCTCACGAAAATCGTCACTAGTGGGGGTATAAGCGCTTTGGGTCTCGTTTGACCTTGAAAATGGGTCAGACTAACCGTGTGGGCCAACCGGCTGCATACCCAAGGTCTTGAATGATGTACGCATAATTTTTTGGCATATTTGACATTGGAATCCTGATCAACCAAAAAATGGTTTTTTATAGCACAGGAAAATCGTCGAAATGGGAGGTATGTGCGCTTCGCGGGTCGTTTGACCTTGAAAATGGGTTGGACTAGCCGTGAGGGACAACCAGATGCATAGCCAAGGTATTGACCGACGTCCACAAAAAATTTGGCATTTTTTTACATCGGAATACGGATCACCCAAAAAATGATTTGTTATAGGACACGAAAATCATCCAAATGGGGGGTATGCGTGCTTTAGGGCTCGTTTGACCTTGAAAATAGATCGGACTGACATCATAACCAAGGTCTTGACGGACATCCACAATTTTTTTTAGTATTTTTGTCGTTGGAATCCGGATCACCAAAAAAATGGTTTGCTATAGCACACGAAAATCATTGTATTTGGGGTTATGTGTGCTTCGTGTCTCGTTTGACCTTGAAAATGGGTAGGACTGGCCGTAAGGTTTAACCGGATGAATATAAAAGGTCTTGAAAGACGTCAACAAACCATTCTGGCATTTTTGACATTGGAGTCCGGATCACCCAAAAAATTATTTGATGTAGCACACGAAAATCGTCGAAATGGGAGGTATGCGCGCTTCGGAGCTTGTTTGACCTTGAAAATGGGTCGTACCTTACATGAGGGCCAACTGGTTCCATACCGAAAGTGTTGATGCATATCCACAATTTTTTTTTGACATTTTAACGTCGGAATACGAATCACCCAAAAAATGGTTTGCTATCGCATACGAACATCATCTTAATGGGGGGTATACGCGCTTCGAGGCTCGTTTGACCTTGAAAATGGGTAAGACTTGCCGTGAGGGCCAATCGGATGCATATCAAAGGTCTTGACATATGTCCACAAATATTTTTGCAATTTTGACGTTTGAATCCAGATCACCCATAAAATGATTTGCTATAGCTCACGATAATCGTCAATAGTGAGGGTATGCGCGCTTTGGGTCTTGTTTGACTTTGAAAATGGGTAAGACTAACCGTGTGGGACAACCGGCTGCATAGTCAAGGTCTTGAAGGATGTACGCACAATTTTTTGGCATTTTTGACGTTTGAATGCGGATCACCGGAAAATTATTTATCATAACACACGAAAATGATCGAAATTGGGGGTTATGCGCGCTTAGGGGCTCGATTTACCTTGAAAATGGGTCGGACTGACCGTGAGTGCCAACCGGCTTCCTAGCCAAGGTCTTGACATACGTCCACAAAAATTTTTGCATTTTGATGTCAGAATCAATAACACCCAAAAAATGGTTCGCTATATTGCACACAAAAATCATCAAAATCATGGGTATGCGCGCCTCAAGATTTGTTTGAATTTGAAAATAGGTCGGACCGACCGTGAGGGCCAACCGGATGCATAGCCAAGGTCTTTACGGATATCCACAATCTTTTTGCATTTTTCACGTTAAATTCCAGATCACCCAAAAATGGTTTGCTATAGAACACGAACATCTTCCAAATGGGGGTTATGCGCGCTTCCCGGCTTGTTTGACCTTTAAATGGGTCGGACTGGCCGTGCGAGCCAACCAGGATGCCTAGACAAGTTCTTGACGGACATCCACAAAATATTATGGCTTATTTGACGTTACAATCCGGTCACCCAAAAATAGTTTGCTATAGCACACGAATATCATCGAAATAGGGGGTATGCGCGCTTCGCGACTCGTTTTACCTTGAAAATGGATCGGACTGGCCGTGAGGGTCAACTAGAAGCATAATTAAGGTCTTGACGGGCGTCCACAAAAAGTTTTAGTATTTTTGTCGTTGGAATCCGGATCACCCAAAATATGGTTTGCTATAGCACACAAAAATCGTCGAAATGGGGGGTATGCGCGCTTCGGGGCTCGTTTGACCTTAAAATGGGTCAGACTGGCCGTGAGGGACAACTGGATGTATTGCCAAGGTATGAAGGACGTCCACAAGAAATTTTTACTTTTTTGACGTTGGAATCCCAATAACCCAAAAAATAATTTTCTATAGCGCACGAAAATCATTGAATTGGGGGTAATGCGTGCTTCGGGTCTCGTTTGATCTTGAAAATGGGTAGGATTGTCCATGAGGTCCAACCGGATGCATATCAAAGGTCTTGACAGACGTCAACAAACAATTATGGAATTTTTGACATTGGACCGGATCAACCAAAAATTATTTGATGTAGCACACAAAAATCGTCAAAATAAGGGGGGGGTGGTGGTGGTATGCGCGCTTCAGAGCTCATTTGACGTTTAAAATGGGTCGTACCTTACGTGAGGGACAACTGGATGCATAGAGAAAGTCTTGACGGACGTCCACAATTTTTTTTCATTTTAATGTCGAAATACGGAAAACTCAAAAAATGGTTTGCTATAGCACACAAATCATCAAAATGGGGAGTATATGCGCTTCGAGGCTCGGTTGACCTTGAAAATGAATTGGATTGGCTTTGAGGGACAACCGGATGCATATCCACGGTCTTGATTGACGTCCACAAATATTTTTTTATTTTTGACGTCTGAATCCAGATCACCCAAAAAATTATTAGCTATAACTCATGAAAATCATCAAAAGTGAGGGTATGCGCGCTTTGGGGCTCATTTGACCTTTAAAATGGGTTGACTAACCGTGTGCGACGACCGAATGCATACCCAAGATCTTGACGGATGTACGCAAATTTTTTGGGGCATTTTAAACGTTGGAATTTGGATCACCCAAAAAATGGTTTGCTATAGCACACGTAAATTGTCGAAATGGGGGGGAGGGGTATGCGCGCTTCGAGGCTCATTTTACTTTGAAAATGTGTTGGACTGGACATGAGGGTCAACCGTCTGCATAGCTTAGGTCTTGGTGGACATCCACAAAACATTCGACATTTTGACATCAGAATCCGGATCACCCAAAAAATTGTTTGCTATAGCACACGAAAAACGTTGAAATGGGGGGTAGGTGCTTCGGGGCTCGTTTGACCTTGAAAATGGGTTGGACTATCCATGAGGGCCAACCGGCTGCATAACTAAGGTCATGACGGACGTTCACAAATAATTTTGATATTTTTGACGTTGAAATACGAATCACCCAAAAAATTGTTTGTTAAGCATAGGAAAATCGTCTTAATGGGGGGTATGCGCGCTTCATGGCTTGTTTGACCTTGAAGATAGGTTGTACTGGCCATGAAAGTCAACCGGCTGCATAGAAAAATTCTTGACGGATGTCCACAAAAAGTTTTGGCAAATTTGACGTCGGAATCTGGATCACCCAAAAAATAGTTTGCTATAGCACACGAAAAATCGTCGAAATGGGGGGGTATGTGCGCTTCACGGCTCAGTTGAGCTTGAGAATCTGTCGGACTGGCCGTGAAGGACAACCGACTGCATAGCCAACGTTTTGATGGACGTCCACAAAAAATTATGGCATTTTTGATGTTAGAATCCGGATCACCCAAAAAATGGTTTGCTCGAAATGGGGGTATGCGCGCTTCGTTGCTTGTTTCTTGTTTGACATTGAAAATAGGTCGGACTCGCCGTGAGGGCCAACCGTCTGCATAGCCAAGGTCTTGAAGGATGTCCACAAAATTTCTTGGCATTTTTGATGTCGGAATCCGGATCACCCAAAAAATGAATTGCTATAGCACACAAAAATCATTAAAATGGAGGGTATGCACGCTTCAGAGCTTGTTTTACCTATAAAATGGGCCTGACTAGCCGTGATGGACAACCGGATGCATATCAAAAGTCTTGACGGACATCTAAATTTTTTTTTTTGCATTTTTGACATCGTATTTCGGATTACGCAAAAAATGGTTTGCTATAGCACATGAAAATCTTCGAAATGGGAGGTATGCGCGTTTTGGGGCTTGTTTGACCTTTAAAATGGGTCGGACTGGCCGTGAGGGCCAACCGGATGCATACAAAAGGTCTTGATGGACATCTACAAGTTTTTTTTGCATGTTTGACGTCGGATTTTGGATCACCGAAAAATGGTTTGCTATAGCACACGAAAATCATCGAAATGGGAGGTATTCGCTCTTCGGGGCATGTTTTACCTTGAAAATGTGTTGGACTGGATGTGAGGTCCAACCGGATGCATAGACAAGGTATTGACGGACGTCTACAAAAAATTATGGCATTTTTGACGTTAGAATCTGGATCACCCAAAAAAATGGTTTGCTATAGCACACGAAAATCGTCAAAATAGAGGGTATGCGTGCTTCAGAGCTTGTTTGTTCTTGAAAATAGGTCGGACATTCCGTGATGGACAACCGGATGAATATCCAAGGTCTTGACAGACATCCACAATTTTTTTTGCATTTTTGACTTTGAATTTTGGATCACCCAAAAAATAGTTTGCGAAAGCACACGAAAATCGTCGAAATGGGAAGTATGCACGCTCCGAGGCTTGTTTCACCTTGAAAATGTGTTAGAATGGACGTGAGGGCCAACCGGATTCATAGACAAGGTATCGAAGTATGTTTACAAAAAATTATGGCATTTTTGACGTTAGAATCCGGATCACCCAAAATATAGTTTGCTATAGCACACGAAAATTGTCGAAATAGATGGTATGTGCGCTTTAGAGCTTGTCTGACCTTGAAAATGGTTCGAACTTGCCTTGATGGACAACCGGATGCATAGACAAGGTGTTGACGTACATCCACAAAATTTTTTGGCATTTTTGACTTCGGATTTTGGATCACCCAAAAAATGGTTTTCTATACCACACGAAAATCGTTTGAAATGATGGTATGCGCGCTAAAAGGTTTGTTTAACCTTTAAAATGGGTTGGACTGGCCGTGAGGGACAACCATCTGCATATCTAAGGTCTTGACGGACGTCCAAAATTTTTTTTGGAAATTTGACGTCGAAATCTGGATCACCCAAAAAATGGTTTGCTATAGCACATGAAAATTGTCGAAATGGGGGGTATGCGTGCTTTGGGGCTCGTTTGACCTTGAAAATGGTTCGGACTGGCCATGAGGTCCAACCGGATGAATATCCAAGGTCTTGAAGGACGTCCACAAACAAATGTGGGATTTTTGACATTGGAATCTGGATCACCCAGAAAATTGTTTGTTATAACATACGAAAATCGTCGAAATGGAAGGCATGCGCGCTTCGCACTCGTTTGACCTTGAAAGTTTGTCAAACTGGCCGTGAGGTCCAAAAAACATCATAGACAAGGTCCGGATGAACGTCCACAAAAATTTTTGACTTTTTGACGTCGCAATCCGGATAACCAAAAAAATAGTTTGCTATATCACAGGAATATTGTTGATATGGGGGTATGCGCGATTAGGGGCTCGTTTAACCTTTAAAATGGGTTGGACTAACCTTGAGGGACAATGGATGCATAGAAAAGGTCTTGATTGAAGTCCACAAAAATTTTGACATTTTTGACGTCGGAATCCGAATCACCCAAAAAATGGTTTGCTATAGCACACGAAAATCGCCGAAATGGAGGGTATGCGCACTACGGGGTCCGTTTGACCATGAAAATGGGTTGCACTAGCCATGAGTTCCAACCGGCTGCATAGCCAAGGTCTTTAAGGACGTCCACAAATTTTTTTGGCATTTTTGATGTCAGAATTCGGATCACCCAAAACATAGTTTGCTAAAATACACAAAAATCATCAAAATAGGGGTATGCGCGTTGTGGGGCTCGTTAGACCTTTAAAAGGGGTCGGACTGGTCGTCAGGGCCAACAGGATGCATAGCCAAGGTCTTGACGGACGTCCACAATTTTTTTTTGGCATTTTTGACGTTGGAATTCGAATACCCAAAAAAGGATTTGCTATAGTACACGAAAATCACCTAAATGGGGGTTATGCGCGCTTCAGGTCTTGTTTGACCTTGAAAACAGGTCGTACTAGCCGTTAAGGCCAACCGGCTGCATAGCCAATTTCTTGACGGACGTCCATAAAAAGTTTTGGCAAATTTGACGTGGGAATCCGGATCACCCAAAAAATGGTTTGCTTTAGTAAACGAAAATTTGTTGAAATGGGGTGTATGTGCGCTTCGCGGCTCATTTGACCTTGAAAAGGGGTCGGACTGGCCGTGAGGGCCAATTGAATGCAAAGCCAAGGTCTTGACGGACGTCCACAAAATAATATGGCATTTTTGATGTTAGAATCCGGATCACCCAAAAAATGGTTTGCTCGAAATGGGGGGTATACGCGCTTTGCTGCTTGTTTCTTGTTTGACCTTGAAAATGAGTCGGACTGGCCGTGAAGGATAACCAGATGCATAGCCAAGGTCTTGAAGGATTTCCACAATTTTTTTTTGGCATTTTTGGTGTCGAAATCCGGATCCTCCAAAAAATAAATTGGTATAGCACACGGTCGACAAAATAGAGGGTACGCGCGCTTCAGAGCTTGTTTTACCTAGAAAATGTGTCGGACTGTCCTTGATGGACAACCGGATGGATATCAAAGGTCTTGATGGACATCTAAAAGTTTTTTTTTTTGCATTTTTGACATTGGATTTTTGATCACCTAAAAAATGGTTTGCTATAGCACACGAAAATCATCGAAATGGGAGGTATGCACTCTTCGGAGCTTGTTTGACCTTGAAAAGGGGTCGGACTGTCCGTGAGGGCCAACCGGATGCATAGCCATGTTCTTGAAGGACGTCCACGAAAAATTTTGGCATTTTTGACGTCTGAATCCGGATCTCCCAAAAAATGGTTTGTTATAGCATACGAAAATCATCGAAATGGGAGGTATGCGCGCTTCGCGACTCGTTTGACCTTGAAAATTGGTCGCACTGGTCGTGAAGGACAATCCGCTGCATAGACAAGATCTTGACCGACGTCCACAAAAATATTTGGCATTTTTGAAATTGAAATCCGGATCAACGAAAAAATGGTTTGCTAAAGCACACGAAAATCGTGTAACTGGGAGGTATGCGTGATTCAGGGCTCGTTTGACCTTGAAAATGGGTCGGACTGGCCGTGACGTCCAACCGACTACATAAAAAAGTTCATGACGGACGTCTACAAAATCATTTTGCATTTTTAATGTCGAAATCCGGATCACCCAAAAAATGGTTTGCTATAGCACACGAAAATTGTCGAAATATGGGGTATGTGCCTTCACGTCTCTTTTGACCTTGAAAATGGGTCAGACTGGCCGTGAGGGAAAACCGAATGCTAGAAAAGTTCCTGAAGGACGTCTCTAAAACTTTTTTGGCATTTTTGACGTCGGAATCCGGATCACCCATAAATATTTTTTGTTGCACACGAAAATCATTGAAATGGGGGGTATATGTGATTCGTAGTTCATTTGACCTTGAAAATGGGTCGGACTGGCCGTGAGGGACATCCGAATTCATAGACAAGGTCTTTACGGACGTCCACAAAAAAATATGGCATTTTTGACATTAGAATCCGGATCACCCAAAAAATGGTTTGCTCGAAATGGGGGGTATGCGCACTTTGCTTCTTGTTTCTTGTCGGACTGGCCGTGAGGGCCAACTGGCTGCACAACCAAGGTCTTGAAGGATGTCCAATTTTTTTTGGAATTTTTGATGTCGGAATCTGGATTACCAAAAAAATGGATTGCTATAGCACACGAAAATCGTCAAAATGGAGGATATGCGCGATTTGTAGCTTGTTTTACTTAGAAAATGGGTCGGACTGGCCGTGAGGTCCAACTGACTGCATATCCAAGTTCTTCACGTACGTCCACAAAAAGTTTTGGATAATTTGACGTCGGAATCCGCATCACCCCAAAAAATGGTATCACACAAAAATCATCGAAATTGAGGGTATATGCGCTTCGCGGCTCGTTTGACCTTGAAAATGGGTGGGAGTCGCAGTGACGTCCAGCCGGATGCATAGAAAAGGTATTGATGTACGTCCACTAAATATTTGGCATTTTTATTATCGCAATCTGGATCACCCAAAAAATGGTTTGTTATAGCATATGAAAATTGTCCAAATAGGGGGGTATGCGCATTTTCGGGCTCGTTTGTCCTTGAAAATTGATACGACTTGCTGTGAGGGTCAACCAGCTACATAACTAAGGTCTTGACAGACTTCCTCAAATAATTTTGACATTTTTGACGTTGGAATACGGATCACTCAAAAAATGGTCTGTTATAGCATACAAAAATCATCGAATTGGGAGGTATGCGCGCTTCGAGGCTTGTTTGACCTTGAAAATGGGTCGGACTGGCCATGAGGGCCAACTAGTTGAATAGACAAGGTCTTGACGGACGTCCACAAAAAGTTTTGTATTTTTGATGTCGGAATACGGATCACGCAAAAAATAGTATGCTATACCACACGAAAATCATCAAAATGGGGGTTGTGTGCACTTCGGGGATCGTTTGACCTTGAAAATAGGCCGGACTGTCTGTGAGGTCCAACCGGATGCATAGCCAAGGTATTGACGGAGGTCCTCAGAAAAATGTGGAATTTTTGACGTCGGAATACATATCAATCAAAAAATAATTTTCTATGGCATACGAAAATCGTTGAAATGGGGGGGGGGGGTATGCGCTACGCAGCTCGTTTGACCTTGAAAATGCGTCGGACTTGCTGTAATGGACAATAGTATGCATAGCCAAGATCTTGAAGGACATCCACGAAAAAATTTGGAATTCTTGACGTTGGATTTTGGGTCACCCAAAAAAATGTTTGCTTAAGAACAGGAAAATCGTCGAAATGGGATATATGCGCGCTCCAAGGCTTGTTTGACCTTGAAAATGTGTTGTACTGGACATGAGGTCCAACCAGATACATAGAAAAGGTATTGACGGACGTCCACAGAAAATTATGGCATTTTTGACGTTAGAATCCAGATCACCCAAAAAATGGTTTGCTATAGGACACGAAAATCGTCAAAATAGAGGGTATGCGCGCTTGAGAGCTTGTTTGACCTTGAAAATAGGTCGGACATTCCGTGATGGACAACCGGATGCATATCCAAGGTCTTGACGGACATCCACAAAATTTTTTGGCATTTTTGACAACAGATTTTGGATTACCAAAAAAATAGTTTGCTAAAGCACACGAAAATCGTTGAAATGAGAGGTATGCGCGCTCCGAGGCTTATTTCACCGTGAAAAGGTGTTAGACTGGACGTGAGGGGCACCCGGATTCATAGGCAAGGTATTGAAGGATGTTTAGAAAAAATTATGGCATTTTTGACGTTAGAATCCGGATCACCCAAAAAATGATTTCCTATAACACATAAAAATTGTACAAATAGATGGTATGCGCGCTTCAGAGCTTGTTTGACCTTGAAAATGGATCGGACTTGCCTTGATGGACAACCGGATGCATAGCCAAGGTCTTTACGGACTTCCACAAACAAATTTGGCATTTTTGACTTCGGATTTTGGATCACCCAAAAAATGGTTTGCTATAGCACACGAAAATCCTTTGAAAGGGTGGTATACGCTCTCCGAGGTTTGTTTAACCTTTAAAATGGGTTGGACTGGCCGTGAGGGCCAACCGTCTGCATATCTAAAGTTTTGATGGACGTCCACAATTTTTTTTTTGAATTTTAACGTTGGAATGTGGATCACCCAAAAAGTAGTTTGCTATAGCACACGAAAATTGTCAAAATGGGGGTATGCGCACTTCGGGTCTCGTTTGACCTTGAAAATGGATAGGACTTTCCGTGAGGGTTAACCAGCTGCATAACTAAGGTCTAGATGGACGTCCACAAATAAGTTTGACAGTTTTGACATTGGAATATGGATCACCCAAAAAATGGTTTGTTATAGCACACGAAAATAGTCAAATTGGGAGGTATGCGAGCTTCGAGGCTTGTTTGATCTTGAAAAGGGGTTGGACTGGCCGTGAAGGCCAACCGGATGCATAGACAAGGTCTTGGCGGACGTCCACAAAACGTTTTCGTATTTTTTATGTCGAAATACGAATCACACAAAAACGTTTTTGCTATAACACACAAAAATCATCGAAATTAGGGTTATGTACGCTTCGCGAGTCGTTTGACCGTGAAAATAGGCCGGACTGTCCGTGAGGGTCAATCGGATACATAGCCAAGGTCTTGAAGGACGTCCACAAAATTTTTTGGCATTTTTGACGTCGTAATACGGATCACCCAAAAAGTAATTTTCTATATTGATCTTGATAATGAATTAAGATTGCTCACTTTAATTTTCGACATGTCTATATTGATCTTGATAATGAATTAGATTATAATATGGTTTGGACTAAACAAAGGATGACCATAGCAGGGCAGATTATGAGAATTCAGGCTTGGACTCCTACCTTTAAACCTGATGAAGAGACTCCTTTAGTGCCTATTTGGATTTCTCTTCCTGAATTGACATGGCATTGCTATAATAAATAGTTCATTACTAATTTATTATCTCCTATTGGTAGAGTTCTGTACTTAGATTCTGCTTCCATCAATAAAACTAGGGGTCAGTCAGGCTCGTGTTAAGGTTCAAGTTGATCTTACTAAGGATAGACCTCCTCATATTTGGATGGGCTACGTGGGGGAGGATATCAGTGATGGTAGATGCCAGAAAATTGACTATGATAGCATACCTGATTACTGCTTTTATTGTAAACACCAAGGTCATAAAGAGTCTGATTGTATGATTAAACAAAGAGATGAAGAAAATAAAAAAAAGGAAAGATTTGGATAAAAATAAGCCTAGGAAAGACAGTTTCCAGAATGTTCATAAAGATTTGCAGGTTTCTAAGAACATGGAAATAGGAAGAAGGGAGGTTGATACCAATCCTCAAAGGTATCAAAATCAAACAAACCAACAGCAGATGCAGCATGATAATTGGCAAACACAGAGAAGGAGGAATAATTAGCTAGTAAAATTCAATGCTGATAGGGTAACTCAGCAGCAGCAGGATCAAACAAGTAGAGTTGCTATTCCCACAAAAATACTTATATTGATTTAGATGTGCAGGAAGTTACAAATATTGGATATGAAAGGGAGGAACAAGTAGAGAAATTACAAGATCAGAGGCAACATAATATTGAAAATATAAATAGGCAACATCAGAAAAATAAAGGACAGGTTTATATTGAAGGTAGCATTGTTAATAGAGAGCAAGTTAGTAGGCAACAAATGATGGAAAAACAGGTTAGCAGGACAGAACATGATGGAGATCAACAAATTTCTGTAAAAAGACCAGGTATTGATTCCGTACTTCCAATTACTACTACTTTAAATATCGTGTCTGCTGGAGTAGCTGTTGGAGGTGAGGATGGATATTGTAGGGAGGAAAATAGACAGAATCTTGAAAGATTATCTAAAGGGAAAGAGAAGGTAATGAACAGGGGTGTTTTTATAAATGAAGATAGAGAACATCCTGATAAAATCAATACAAACAATTCTCAACAGTTAAATACTAAGAAAGGTAAAAAGAAAAAACTGCAAATAGAAACTGGGCAAGATTCTAGAAATCATCAAAAAGATGATTATTTTGATGAATATGGGGAGCCTGATTCTGAACATGAGTATGATGCAGATACTCAATCTTTAGAGGGAGGTTTAGACACAGGGGAGGAAATAAATACTACTCACCATTATCAACAGGGTCCTATGCTTCACCCTTCTAATGTAGAGGAGGTTAGAGAAGTTGTTGGGAAGCAAGGGATGTCACCAAGAGGGAGAAAAGATTCTAGGCATAATAAAAATGCTAGTAATAGTAAACCAAATACAAGAGCTAGGAGTAGAGGTTTATAATGATTAAAATTATTTGTTGGAATGCTAGGAGCATTAATACTTTTGGTTCTCTTGAAATATTGATAAATCTTAGGAAAATGCATAATCTGTCTATGATTGCTATTTTAGAACCTTTTGCTAACCAATTTCATTTGGAGTCTTATAGAATGAAGCTGTTGATGGACAATGGTTATAGCAATTCCAACAATAAAATATGGATATTTTGGTCTAGTAAGGTATGTAATGTGGTTGATATGAATCAACAACATATTACCTGTGATGTTACTCATGATGACTACAGTGACAATTTTAGTATAACATATGTGTATGCCAAATGCAAGGATTATTTGAGGAGACCTTTATGGGACCGCATGTTAAAGTTGTCTGAAACAGTTCAACCTTGGTGTATCATTGGTGATTTTAATTGTATTACATCTACTCAAGAAAAGTTGGGTGGTAGAGACTACAATATAAATAAAAGCTTTGAATTTATCAACATTATAGAATCTTGTGGATTAGTGGATATGGGTTACAATGGGCAGCCATATACTTGGTGTAACCATGGGAAGGATGGGGCTAGAATTTGGAAGAGTCTTGATAGAGGTTTGGTAAATGATAAGTGGTTGGAAAGGATGACTAAGACTAATATCACTCATCTTCCATCAGTAGGATCAGATCACTGTCCTTTACTGATGGAAATGAGTGATAGTAAGGAATCAATGATTAAATATTTTAAGTTTCTTAACTACTGGACTGATAATGATTCTTTTTTACATACTGTGGAAAATTGTTGGAAAAGGAAGGCTGTTGGTAATCCTATGTGGAAGTTACATACAAAAATGAATAGGTTAATAGCTACTTTAAGGAATTGGTCTAAGAAGTAATATGAACATGTTTCTGCAAAGGTAAAGCACTATGAAGAGGTAGTTAGGAGTGCTGAAGAATTGATTCTACAAGATAACAGTAAGGAAAACAGAGAAAAGTTGCATGTTGCTAATGCTCAATATATTAGATATCTTAAACTAGACTATGCAATTCTTCAACAAAAAACTCAACTTCATTGCTTAAAAGAAGGGGATGCTAATTCAAAATATTTTCATGCAGTATTGAGAGGAAGAAGGAAAAAAATGTATATACATAAAATTATGGCTGACAGTGGTGAATGGATTCAAGGGAAAGACAATATAGCAAGAGAAGCTTGTGAGTATTATAAAAGCATTTTCACTGGTATAACAGAAAGAGTAAGGGAGGATATGTTACATTGTATTCCAAATATAGTTACTCCAGAACAAAATGTTGAGTTAGAAAGGATTCCAACTTTGGAGGAATTAAGAAGAGTAGTAATGCATATAAATCCTGATTCTGCTCCTAGTCTTGATGGTATTGGGGGCAAATTTTATCAGATTTGTTTTTAAATCATTAAGGATGATCTACTTGATGTTTTACAAGCTTTTTTTAATGGTGATAATATGCCTAAATACCTGACTAATGCTGGTCTTATTCTTCTTCCTAAAGTTGATCATCCTAGCAAGCTCAAGGATTTTCGACCTATTAGTCTTAGTAATTTTTCTAACAAGATTATTTCCAATATTATGAGTATTAGATTGGCTCCTATTATACCTGATCTAATTTCAGATAGTCAATCTGGTTTTGTGAAAGGTAGGAGTATTTCAGAAAATATTATGTTAGCTCAGGAGATTATTCATGGTATTACATTACCTAAAGAAGGGAATAATGTGGTGATCAAGTTGGATATGGTAAAAGCTTATGACAGAGTTTCATGGTCCTATACATGCCTTGTTTTAAGAAAATTTGGTTTTGGGGAATTAGTCATTGATAGAATATGGAGAATCATGAGTAATAATAGGTATTCCATAGTCATTAATGGTAAAAGACATGGCTTTTTTCATTCAACTAGAGGTCTTAAACAAGGGGATCCCTTGTCTCCAGCCCTATTTATTATAGGTGCCTAAGTTTTATCAAGACAACTTAATTTGATGTTTCAAAATCAGTTGTATAGAGGTTTTCAAAAGGATGGTAGAGGGCCACAGATTAATCATTTAAGTTTGATGGGTATGAAAGAGTGTCTGATCAGTAAGTGAACAAGGATAAAAGCTTCTTCATGATAACAACAAATACTAGGCATTATATCATTGATAATATAAAGAATGTAACTGGTTTCTGTATGAAAAATAGCTCTATCATATACTAAGGGTGTCCTTTATATATTGGGGGTCAAAGAATCATTTACTATTCTGATCAAGTGGATAAAGTTATCAAAAGGATAACAGGCTGGCAATCAAAAATTAGTTTTGGTGGTAAAATAACTCTTGTGAAGCATGTGTTACAATCAATTCCTATTCACACTTTAGAAACTATATCTCCTCCTAAGACTATTCTCAGAAATATTAAAAGGGTCATTGCTGATTTTTTCTGGGGCAGTGATAAAGAAGGGAAGAAGTATCATTGGGCATCTTGGGAAACTTTGGCATATCCTATTAATGGAGGAGGCATAGGAGTAAGGCTGTTAGAAGATGTGTGCATCTCTTTTCAATATAAGCAATGGTGGGAGTTTCGAATTAAGTAGTGATTGTGGAGAAAATTTTTAAAAGCAAAGTACTGTCAAAGAGCTAATATTGTTGCTAAGAAATATGATACAGGGGATTCATTGGTTTTGAGATATCTTACTCGCAATAGACAAGAGGTGGAGAATCATATTAAGTGGAATATTCAATCTGGAAATTGTAGTTTCTGGTGGGATAATTGGTTAAGTGATGGTGCACAGGCAAAGTTCTGTGACAATATTTCTAGTCTAAACAATGTTCAAGTAGCTGAATTCTTAGAGTTTGGTAAGTGGAAAGAAAGGAATGTTAGGCAGCAGGTTCCTCTTTTGTTGGTGCCTACTATTCTTAACACCATGATACAATACAAGGCAGGATGTCCAGACTATGAAAACTGGATGCCAGAGGAAAAAGGGAACTTTACACTATATTCTGCTTGGGAAGTAATTAGGAATAAGAAAGCTACTGATCCTATTAATAATTTTGTTTGGCACAAGAATATACTTTTCAAAGTCTCTTTCTTTATTTGGACAGCTTTGAGGAGTAAGCTACCAACTAATGAAAGCATGCTGAAATTAGGAAAAGTAGAATCTCATTGCTATTGTTGTTACCGGAAAGGAAAAGATGATATTAATCATATACTAATTACATGAAATTTTGCAAAATATATTTGGAGAATTCGTGTAGCAAGAGTTGGAGTAGAAAATGGACATCTAAGTCTGAGAAGTCTATTACTGCACTAGAGAAGTCTGCCAGTGCAGAATGAGGTACAAAAATTGATATATCATATTTTACCTAACTTTATTTGTTGGAATTTGTGGAAAAACAGGTGTGCTGTCAAACATGGGGGCAAGCAATCAAGTATTCAAAGAGTGCACTATTCTATTTTTAAAGACATAATGCAGATTATAATAATAGCTTTTCCTAATATACCATGGCAGCCTAACTTGGACAGGGTAATCAGTTTTGCTGATAACTGTCAACATCAAGTTAAGGTAACCAAGGTTATTTGGGAAAAGCCAGCAGTAGGCATATGCAAATTAAACACGGATGGAAGTGCACTACACAATCCAAATAAAATAGGAGGAGGAGATATCTTAAGAGATCATCAAGGTAAACTGATTTATGCATTTGCTATTCCTTTTGGTTTTGGGACTAACAACTTTGCAGAGATCAAAACTGCTTTATATGGACTCACTTGGTTTGAACAACATGGATACAATCATATTATATTGGAAGTAGATTCAGAATTATTGAGTAAATGGATATCTAACACAATTGGTATTCCATGGAGATGCCAAAAAATAATCAAACAAATACAAGAACTTAGCAACATGATGGAATACTTCCAATGTAAACATGTTTTTAGGGAAGCCAATGGGACAGCTGATCAATTAGAAAAATGGAGCCACAAGCAAGATATTATACAACATTTTTACACTCAACAACAATTAGTTGGAGAAATTAGAGGAAGTTACACATTGGAGAAAATAGGAGTGAAATCATTTAGAAGAAGGAAGTTGAAGAGGATTAAACAACCACCATAGTAATCAACAAGGCAACAATGAGGAAAGGCATGGAGGGCTAAAAATATGCTCAATTACTTATCTAGATATAGGTAAATGAATAGGTTCTTTTTCAAAAATTTTCTTGTAAAGGGAGAGTCTCCCTAATTCATGTTTTCTTAGAAACTTTGTATTATGAGATGAGTCCTCTCTAGGTGCTTAGTTTTATTAGATTACAACTCAATGTAAGAGGTTAAGTTGATGAACCTTAGTAGGTAAATCAACTATATACCCACCATAGGATAGGAGGTAAGGTTTATGTCCCTCTCCATGTATATTTTTTATTTTAATGAATGATAAGGCCTGGGGGTGTAGCTCAGCCCCTAACCCACCACAAGGGTCGTTTACCCCAAAAAAATAGTATACAAAAATCATCGAAATATGGGGTATGCCTGCTACGCGGCTCGTTTGACCTTGAAAAGGGGTCGCACTGGCCGTGATGGTAAACGGGATGCATAGACAAGGTCTTGAAGGACGTCTACAATTTTATTTTGCTTTTTTAATGTCGGATTTTGGATCACCCAAAAGATGGTTTTCTATTGCACACGAAAATCATCGAAATGGGGGGTATGTGTGCTTCGCGACTCATTCGACCTTGAAAATAGGATGGACTGGATAACAGGGCAAACCGGATACATAGAAAAGGTCTTGACGGACTTCCACAAAAAATTATGGCATTTTAGATGTTCAATCTTGATCACCCAAAAAATTGTTTGCTCGAAATGGGGGCTATGCGCACTTGGCTGCTTGTTTGCTGTTTGACCTTGAAAATCGGTAGGACTCGCCGTGAGGGCCAACCAGCTGCACAACAAGGGTCTTCAAGGACGTCCACAAAATTTTTTGGCATTTTTGGCATCGCAATCTAGATCACCCAAAAACTGATTTGCTATAGCACAAGAAAATAGTCAAAATGGAGGGTATGCGCGCCTCGGAGCTTGTTTTACCTTGAAAATAGGTTAGACAGGCCGTGATGGACAACCAGATGCAGAGCCAAAGTCTTTAAGGATACCCAATTTTTTTTGGCATTTTTGACATATGATTTCGGATCACCCAAAAAATGGTTTGCTATAACACACGAAAATCATCGAAATGGGAGGTATGCTCTCTTCGGGGGTTGTTTGACCTTGAAAATGGGTCGGACTGGCCGTGAGGGCCAGCCGGATGCATAGAAAGGGTCTTGACGGACGTCTACAAAATCATTTTGCATTTTTAACATCGGAATACGAATCAACCAAAAAATGGTTTGCTATAGAACACGAAAATCATCGAAATACGGGGGTATGTTCCTTCCAGGCACTTTTGACCTTTAAAATGGTCGACTGGACGTGAGGGCCAACCGAATGCATAGTAATGGTCTTGAAGGACGTCCATAAAAAGTTTTGGCATTTTAAACGTCGGAACCCGGATAACCCAAAAAATTGTTAGCTATACCACACGAAAATCATTGAAATGGGGGGTATGCGCACTTCGCGTCTCATTTGACCTTAAAATGAGTCACACTAGTTGTGAGGGACAACCGGATGCCATATCAAAGGTATTGAACGACGTCCACAAAATTCTTTGGCAGTTTTGACGTCGGAATCCGGATCACCCAAAAAAGGGTTTGCTAAAGCACACGAAAATCGTGTAAATGGGGGGTATGCGCACTTCGGGGCTCATTTGACCTTGAAAATGGGTCGGAATGGACAAGAGGTCTAACCGGATGTATAGACAATGTCTTGACGGACATCCACAAACATTTTTGGCATTTTTGACGTCGGAATGCAGTTCAACCAAAAAGTGGTTTGTGATATACCGTGGTTTCACGGTATAATTAATGCTTTTTCCTTAAGTTTAGTGTGTCTAAAAGCCTTTTTGTGCTAATTTTGATATAAGTTTCTCTTTGTTTTGCAGGAAATCTGTCCAAAGCTGAATGCGGAGATTTTGAGCGAAAATTGCAGAAAAAGACCACCTACGGAGCTTATGACGGTCCGTCGTGCTTGCGACGGTCCGTAGGTGGCAGCGTAGAGAAGCTGCTGAAGGAAGATGGGGAAGTCTGACCAAGTGTGGGATTACAAAGCTTGTGACGGTCCATCATGGTCATGACGGTCCGTCCTGCAGGTCCGTCGTGAAGATCAGAGAAGTGATCCCAGTACCCAGATTCCAAGAGTTGAAGTATTTTGAAACGAAGACCCTCGACGGACCGTCGTGCCTATGACGGTCCGTCACACTGGCCGTCGAGGGGAATGAAGAAAGCAGCTGAAGAAATTGGACAAGTGTGGGACGACGGAGCCCACGACGGTCCGTCATGACTACGACGGTCCGTCGCGTGGTCCGTCGACCCAGCCGCGTTTTGGCAGATTTCCAGAAATTAGAATCCTTGTTTAATTAGGTTTTTATATTTTTATAAATAGTTCAAAAAACCTCGTTTTTGAGGTTAGACTCTTGGATATAAAAAATTCCATATAGTTAGACCTTGTGATTATTAAACTTTGTGTTTTTGGAGTGTTTGATTATTGGAGATTGATACAAGTGATTTTTGGTGATTAATCAAGTATAATTCGGACTTTATTCTTTCTCAGTAAGTACATGAATTCTTGTTTAACATATTTGAATATTGTGTTTATGGACTATGAGGAACTAAATTCCATAACTAGGGTTGTGGGAACCATAGGCAAATAATGAGATAAACCCTAACTAAAATAACAATTCTAGAATAGTGTCTTGCATGTATTAATAATTCTTTCGCTTAGAAGTCTTTTTAACGGATGATCAACGTTAGAACTCGCCTTATGCTACTTGCCGGACCAAGGAGGTAGATAATAGGAAAAGAATTATTAACATAGATTTAGTGTATACTATCTAATAGGCTAGTATTGATTGGTACGAGGTAATAACTTAGTCAAATATCGAATACGATGCTTAATATGAGGTAAAGATAAGGTTAGGAAAGCAACACACGTAGCCGGACCAAGGTGCGGAGTGAGATTTTCTAGATGCCGGACCAAGGATTTAGAAATACATAACTTATCACTTTGCATGCAAGATACTAGGAAAGGATTGTTATAGTTAGAATTGTCAAGTTACGAACCTGTGGGGAACACGTAAACCCTAGTTACTTTAATTCATTGATTAAAACCCACTATTAAAAGCTGTCAACTGTCTCTTTCAATTACATTAGTTATTTTACTCATAGGTAATACAAACCCCCCTTTTTATATTTTTACTTTCCAAGAAAGTTATTGACTAAACGATAGTAATACTAGGTTAAAGTTAAGTCTAGACTATTTTCCTGTGGGAACGATCCCAACCTCACTAGTTGGGTTATTACTTGACACGACCGCTTTACTTCTCATTTGAGAAGTAAGTTTGAGCGTATCAATTTTGGCGCCGCTGCCGGGGAAATTAGCTTTTAGATTAACTTGAACTTCTTACTATAGTTTAGTTGATATTTTCTTGATTTTACTTTGTTTTATTGTTTTTGATTTCTTTTCAGAACTATCCTCCTTGTATGCCAAATACACGGAGAGGAAGAGAACCGTGTTTCCCTACGATCACGAGTTAGAGCGTACACTACGAAACATGAATCGTAATTTGGGAATCAATGATGAGGACCCAAACCAGAACATCCCTGCTCCTGCTGATGTTCATGGTCAGATGTTACCCGATGCTCCGGGTGAACATCAACAGAGGGGACAGAATCCCGCTCCACGGCCCCAAGCATACTACAGAGGCTATGATAACATAGCAGATTCGGATGGGCCACTGGTTTTGCCTCCTCTACCCACAGGCCACACTTTGTGGTAACTAGTAGTCTGATGCAAATGCTCACTGCCAGAGGTTTGTTTTCAGGGCTACCTTCTGAGGATCCACATGCCCATATAGCTAAGGTAAGGGCAGTGTGTAAAAGTTGTGTGGGGAGGCCTGATTTGGATCTTGATGTGATAGGGCTCAGAGTGTTTCCTCTCTCACTGACGGGAGAGGCTGCTATGTGGTTCACTGAGCTCCCATACAACTCCATATTCACTTGGAATCAACTACGGGATGTCTTCTTAGCACGCTACTATCCGGTCTCCAAGAAAATTAAACCACAAAGACAGGGTGAACAACTTTGTGGCACTACCAGGAGAGTCAGTTAGTAGTTCGTGGGATCGATTCACCTCATTCTTGAGAAGTGTTCCAAATCACCGCATGATGATGAGTCGCTGAAAGAATATTTCTATCGGGGACAGGATGATAACAATAAAGCAGTGTTGGACACTATAGCAGGTGGATCTTATGGAGAATGCCCTATGCTGAGATTGCTGAGAAAATTAGAGAAAATCTCCGTAACAACAAAGCTTGGAGTACTAGGAAGTCTGATACAGGGAGAAAAAACACTTCGCAGTGCAGTCCACTCACAACCCAGCCACAAATGATATTCGTGAAGAAATGGCTCAGATGAGAACTGAGCTTGGGTTGGTACTAAAACATGTCGTTGGGGGTGCAGAAAAGGTTAATGCAGTCAACTATTCGGCTAAACCACCACCTCCAACGATGAGTGTTATTATGAGGAGGATTCCTATGCAGTAAATGAACAGATGGGGGGTTTCCGACCAAGTGCCCAAGGCTCTAATCAGGAAAATTGGCGCCAAGGTCAAGGGAACCAAGGTCGGAACTATGGTAACTACAATCGTGAGGGTCATTATGTCCGAGATGGAAACTACAATCGCGACACAACTTCAACAGGGGTAGCTATTATGTAACAGAAACGACAGAAATGGACCTTATGTTCCTCCTCAAAATCGTGAAGTTACTCCTAGGGATGGTGGAGGTAGTATGTCGCGAGTTGAGGATATGTTGCATAAAATGATGAGAGGTTCGATGCTAGTGATGAGCAAAATAAAGAGTTGAGGAATGATGATCTAGCGGGTATTGGGCAAAAAGTTGATACCCATGCAATATCAATTAAGCAACTTGAGTTACAATTGGCCCAATTATCTGCAACTGTGAACACACGGCACCGGGCACTCTTCCTAGCAACACTGTCCAAAATCCGAAAAATGATGGACATTGTATGGCTATTACTACTCGCGGTGGCAAGCAAACCATTGATCCACCTATATGCCGTCTGATGAGAATAAGGTGACAACAGAATCTGATAAAGTGGTAGAGTTGATGCTGAATGCTGAACAGAGGATAACACTGCAAAAGATGCTGAAGTGCCTAAAAAGGTTACTCCTATGCCTAGGCCACCACCCCCATTTCCTCAGAGATTAGTGAAAAAAGACCGAGGATGGTAAATACCGGCGTTTTATAACAATGTTGAAGCAACTTTCTATCAATGTCCCTTTGGTAGAAGCTTTAGAACAAATGCCCGGTTACGCCAAGTTTATGAAAGATTTGGTCACAAGAAAAGATCGGTTACTTTTGAGGATGATGACAAGAATGCAGCATTGTAGTGCTATTGCTACAAGATCTCTGGTCCAAAAGAAAGAAGATCGGGTGCGTTCACCATTCCTTGTACAATCGGGCTATTACATTTTGCGAAAGCATTATGTGATCTGGGGCAAGCATAAATCTCATGCCCTCTCGATTTACAAGAAGTTGGGTCTGGGTGACCCAAAACCCACTGCGATGCGGCTACTGATGGCCGATCGAACAGTAAAACGACCTATAGGGATACTCCACGATGTGTTGGTAAAAGTGGAGTCGTTCATATTTCCAGCAGATTTTGTTATTCTTGATTGCGAAGTCGATTTCGAAGTGCCCATTATTCTTGGGAGGCCATTCCTTGCTACGGGAAGAGCCTTAGTAGACATGGAAAAGGGGCAGATGAAATTTCGGTTGAACAATGAGGAAGTGACCTTAATATTATATTGTAGGTCCATGAAGCAGAGTGGTGAGCTCCAATCGGCATCTGCGATATCCTACAACATGGGTGAGACATTTGAGACACAAATAGAAGAACGTCTGGGTGTCGAAGCATTAGCGGCAGTGATAATGAACTTTGATAGCGATTGCATTGAAGAGTATATGAGTCATTAGTCGCTGCTCTTGACCGAGGTGATGTTCGGTTTAAACCAAAGAAATTTGAGCTTGATATGAAGAATCGTGAGTCCCCACCCGCGAAACCATCTATAGAGGAAGCTCCAAATTAGAACTAAAAGCTCTCCCACCTCATCTCAGGTATGAATTCTTAGGAAAGGGTGACACTTTGCCGGTAATCATTGCGTCAGACTTGGATGACACACAGGTTCAGAGTTTGGTGACGGTACTAAAAAGGTTCAAAAGAGCTATTGGGTGGACTATGGCAGACATTATTGGGATCCCCCCGGTATATTGCTCTCATAAAATCCAACTCATGCCTGATCATAAGCCGAGTGTGAGCACCAGAGACGCTTGAACCCTCCTATGCAAGAGGTTGTGAAGAAGGAAATCATCAAGTGGTTGGATGCCGGAGTCATATATCCAATCGCTGTATAGTAGTTGGGTATGCCCGGTTCAGTGTGTACCTAAGAAGGGGGAATGACTGTGGTCCCCAACGAAAAGAATGAACTTGTTCCAATGAGACCGGTTACTGGATGGAGGGTGTGTATGGACTACCGTAAACTGAACTCATGGACTGAAAAAGACCATTTTCCTATGCCCTTCATGGATCAGATGTTGGATAGACTTGCCGGAAAAGGGTGGTATTGTTTTCTTGATGGGTATTCGGATATAATCAGATTTCTATCGCACCAGAAGATCAAGAGAAAACCACTTTCACTTGTCCATATGGGACTTTGCCTTCAGAAGAATGCCGTTTGGGTTGTGCAATGCACCCGCAACCTTTCAGAGATGTATGATGTCAATATTTTCTGACATGGTGGAGGATACTATAGAAGTTTTTATGGATGATTTTTCTGTGGTTGGTGATTCATTTGAGCGTGTTTGTCTGTCAATTTATCTGAGGTTCTTAAGAGATGTGAAGACTGCAATCTGGTACTAAACTGGGAAAAGTGTCATTTCATGGTGAAAGAGGGTATTGTGTTGGGTCATCGCATTTCAGAAAAGGGTATAGAGGGTTGATCGAGCTAAAGTTGAGGTAATAGAGAGACTTCCCCCGCCGATCTCTGTGAAAGGTGTGAGAAGCTTTCTTGGGCAGCAGGTTTTTACCGAAGATTCATCAAAGACTTTTCAAAGATTGCACATCCATTGTGCAAATTACTGGAGAAAGAATGTAAATTTTGTTTTGATGAGTCCTGTCTTAAAGCATTCAGTGAGTTAAAAGAGAAGTTAGTGTCTGCACCTATCATTATTTTCTCCGGATTGGACACATTCTAGTTGGAGGTAATGTCTAGTGGGGGGCTCTTGGTGTAGTATTGGGACAGAGAAGAAACAAAATCCTTCACCCAATTTACTATGCTAGTAAAGCCCTTAATGAAGCCCAGAAGAACTACACAGTGACTGAGCAAGAAATCTCCTCGCAGTAGTCTTTGCTTTTGAGAAATTTCGCTCCTATTTGCTGGGTACTAGAGTCATAGTGCATACTGACCATTCAGCACTGAGATATTTGATGGCGAAAAGGATGCGAACCAAGGCTGCAACCAAGGCTGATGATGGGTATTACTACTGCAAGAATTTGACTTTGAAGTGCTGGATAGAAAAGGGACTGAAAATCAAGTTGCTGATCATTTGTCCCGTCTAGAGGATGAAGCTATGAGAGAGTTAGGGGATAAGACTGACATTGATGATACTTTCCCCGATGAACATGTATTGGCTGCTTCACAAGACTTGATTCCATGGTTCGCAGATTTTGCGAACTATCTGGCTAGTGATATTGTTCCATCAGACTTGTCCTTTCATCAAAGGAAAAAGTTCATGTACGATGTGAAGAAGTTCTTTTGGGATGAACCATACTTGTATAGGAGTTGTGCCGACGGGCTTATTCGGCGTTGTGTGCCAGAATGTGAAATGTTGAGTGTATTGGAGGCATGCCATTCTTCACCTGTTGGCGGACATCACAGGGTATCCGAACCGCTCACAAGATATTGCAATGTGGTTACTATTGGCCAACTCTTCATCAAGATGCTCATGGGTTTGCTAAATCATGTGACAAATGTCAACGAGATGGTGGTATTTCAAGAAAGCAAGAGCTCCCTCTAAACCCCATTCTTGTGATTGAGTTATTTGATGTGTGGGGTATTGACTTTATGGGCCCTTTCGTGAGTTCTCATGGGATGAAGTACATTCTTGTAGCAGTTGATTATGTATTAAATGGGTCGAAGCCATAGCTCTCGCAAACAATGAAGGGAAGAGTGTCACTGCATTCTTGAAAAAGAATATATTCTCCCGTTTTGGCACTCCAAGGGCCATTATTAGTGATGGGGGTCCCACTTCTGCAACAGATTGTTCAAGGGTTATTGGAGAAATATGGTGTTCGCCATAATGTGGCCACACCTTACCACCCTCAAACTAGTGGGCAAGTTGAGGTATCGAATCGGGAGATCAAACAGATATTGTCCAAAACAGTGAATGCTAGTCGAACAGATTGGTCAAGGAGGCTTGATGATGCTCTGTGGGCCTACCGGACAGCTTATAAGACTCCCATAGGTATGTCCATACCAACTTGTATATGGGAAAGCTTGTCATCTTCCGGTTGAGTTAGAACATAAAGCCATGTGGGCTATGAAGAAGTTAAAAATGGATTGGAGCGAAGCTGCAGAGAAAAGGTTAAATGGGTTGAATGAACTTGATGAATTTCGCTTGAAGCCTATGAAAGCTCAAGGCCTATATAAAGAAAAGATGAAGAAGATCATGACAACAAAATTGAAAACAGAGAGTTTATGGTCGGGGATTTAGTGCTTCTATTCAATTCCAGATGCGTTGTTTCCAGGTAAACTCAAGTCCAAATGGACTGGTCCTTACACGGTTACCCAACTATTCCCTCATGGAGCAGTTGAATGGGAAACTAAGGAGGGTGTGCGGTTCAGGTGAAGGACAGCGCATAAAAATCTACCTCGGGCATGCCTGAATCGGCGAATGAAGTGATCGAGGCATACCATCTTGATGAAGTCTGAGTAATCAGTGGCCCCAGTCGTGCCGCGACGTAAATCTGGCGCTTGGTGGGAGGCAACCCAATACTTATTGTTTTTTTTTTAAATTAATAGTTAGCATTTTTTCTATAATGGGTTTGTTTTAAATTTGCAGCACAAATCACCAGAAATTCTTCTGCAGAAAACTACTCTGCAGCAGCCACTGACGGAATACATCGACGGACCGTCGCACACGTGACGGACCGTCGTAACTATCCGTCAC